>QNGE01008415.1:0-17181 GCA_008508345.1 Paragonimus westermani
CAAAGCCTTGGAAAGTCAGTTACAAGAAGTCAGTGCCAAACTGGATGAGACGATGCGTCAGTTGAACGATCAGTCCTCAGCAAAAGCTCGCACTAGTCAAGAAAGTGCTGAATTGCAACGACAGTTGGAAGAAGCCGAATCCCAACTTAGTCAGTTGGCTAAGGCAAAGCAACAGTTATCTGCTCAACTGGAAGAGGCTCGACACAATTTGGAAGAGGAGAGCCGAGTAAGTTATCGTATTGGTCGGATAACGTAACAAACTCCTCATGTTTTAGTTGATCCAGACGCCTCGATAAATGGATCATTTCTCCACCAACATGGTTCCGTTTCATTTTCTCTTGTCCAACTCTAGATGAAAGCCAAACTGAACTCGGAGGTGCGCAACCTGTCCAGTGATTTGGACTCGTTGCGAGAATCATTGGAAGAGGAACAATCCGGTAAAGCCGACTTACAACGGCAGCTGCAGAAGATGCAAGGCGAACTGCAACAACTCCGAAGCCGAGGTGGTGGCGGTGATGTTCGTTCGGAGGAGATGGATGAACTGAGACGACGTCTGAACACAAAGATCCAGGAACTTGAGTCCGAATTGGAGGCTACCAAATCGAAATGCGGTCAACTGGAAAAGACGAAGGCGCGACTTCAAGGCGAGTTGGAGGATCTGATGGTAGATGTGGAAAGAGCGAACGGGATGGCCAGTCAATTGGAACGGAAACAAGCCAACTTCAACCGCACTCTAGCCGAGTGGCAGAAGAAATACGCTGACGCTCAGGTGAATATCCATGCGTACCGTCTTCCTTTTATATGGATACCTGGGTTGTTGACTTATTTACTAATCCCAACAAACGTCAGATGATACTAAACTCTTCTGATGGTGTTCGTTTTCGTTGATGTTCCGTTTTACAGGCCGAACTGGAGAACGCTCAGCGTGATGCTAGGGGCCAGTCCACTGAGTTGTTCCGATTGAAAGCACAGTTGGAAGAAGCCCATGAGCAAATCGAAGCAGTGCGACGGGAAAACAAGAATCTGAGCGGTGAGCGAACTCGCACTGTTGTTGCAGTTCACTTTTATTCTGAAGTGATCATTTTTGGCGTGGATGATTGCAGAACGATAATTGCTAATATGCAAATCTTGAGACGGATAGCCCGGATCCAGGTCAATCTGAAGTCCGAGCGACGCTACCGTTCTGTTTGTTGGTGAACCGTTTTCGTGAGGTCACCGGTCACGTGATGAGAACAGGGGATAAGTCGAGAGGATTTTGAGCAGGGGGGTGGTGAATATGTGAAATGATTCTCGTTCGATAACGTCTCAGACACAGATCATTTGTTGCTGGGAGAATAGCTAAGCCAAAGGGCTATAGTCGGGTAGAGGGTGGTATGCTAGACGAGCTGCTCATCGATGATGGATCAGTGCTTTCCGTAAACATGGGCAGAGATGAGGTTAGGGTGGTGGATGGGACAGATAGAACTGTGCAGTTAGATGCAGTTGGGATGAGATTTGTTGAACATTGTTTCGATTTGAACGAAATTACTTCGTTCAGGTTGTCCAAGCTGGAAGATGCGGATGTAAGATAGCTGATAGCAGAACACGATTTAGCATGTACTAGTGACCACCTGGTGTCCTCCAACAGTCCGTTGCTCTATCTCAATATGAATTTGTGTGTAGACAGTTGATAGGGAGTATCGAGTTGAACAGTAGCGCAACTATTGTAATCCACATCTTTTGCGATGCACAGATGAAATCCACGACCTGACTGAGCAACTGGGTGAAGGAGGTCGCTCGGTCCATGAAATTGACAAGGCTCGACGTCGTCTGGAAATGGAGAAGGAGGAATTACAAGCCGCTCTGGAGGAAGCTGAAGGCGCTTTAGAACAAGAGGAAGCCAAATTACAACGTGCGCAACTGGAAATGAGTCAGGTACATATTTTGTAACACTTTCGGTGTGCTTTCGGTCTGGTTTGTTGAACGCTTCCTATCTGGTTTCTATCTGATTTTGTGCGTGTTTTCCGTGAATCTGACAGATACGCCAAGAAATCGATCGACGCCTGGCCGAGAAAGAAGAGGAGTTTGAAGCCACCCGTAAGAACCATCAGCGTGCTTTGGAATCTCAACAAGCCAGTCTGGAGGCTGAGGCCAAGGGTAAGGCGGAAGCGCTGCGTGTGAAGAAGAAGTTGGAGCAAGATATAAACGAGTTGGAAGTTAATCTGGACGGAGCGAACCGAGCCCGTGCGGAACAGGAGAAGAATGTCAAGAAGATGCAACAACAAGTTCGCGAAATACAAAGCCAGATGGAAGACGAACAACGTCAACGTGACGATCTTCGTGAGCAATTTCAGGCTGCAGACCGCCGAGCTACCATGCTGGCTGGAGAGATTGACGAGCTGCGAACAGCCTTGGAACAGGCCGAACGAGGTCGTAAGATGGCCGAGACGGAACGTGCAGAAGCCTCGGATCGTGCCACCGAACTGTCCACCCAGAATGCTTCCCTGACCGCTCAGAAACGCAAACTGGAGGCTGATTTGGCAGCCATGCAGGTAGGTTGAATCAGCGGATACGGAATTTTCTCTTCAAAGTACCGGATTACAAATGTCCACTCGCGTGCACTAACCCTTGTACACACATCCATTTCTCAGGCGGATTTGGAGGAGTCCGCGAATGAGGCCAAACAAGCAGATGAGCGCGCTAAGAAGGCAATGGCCGACAGCGCCCGTGTGTTCGAGGAAATTCGTCAGGAACAGGAACACACGCAACATGTGGAGAAAGCCAGGAAGCAACTGGAGATGCAGGTATGGATAGCATTGCACTGTATGTGTTGCTAGGTTGAGAAAGTGGTCTGTGTATTGTCGGTTGAGCAAGGCACAGTGACTGAACGACTTTCTGTTTGGTCTCGATTCAGGTAAAGGAGTTGCAGGCTCGTTTGGAAGATAGTGAGTCGGGTGCTATGAAGAATGGCCGTAAAGCTGTTGGTAAACTGGAGCAACGTGTTCGCGAGTTGGAGACTGAGTTGGAAGCGGAGCAACGACGGCATGGTGAGACTCAGAAGAACTTGCGCAAAGTTGACAGACGCATGAAGGAGATTAGCATGCAGGTGAGTGATCCGTTTGCCTTGATAATCGGTCCGTTTCGCATGAGACCGAACGTGTTTCCGTTGCGAGCTCCTGAACAACATGTGTTTGTCTGACACTGTTCAATATCAGGGTGAGGAAGACAAGAAGAATCACGATCGTATGCAGGAATTGGTGGAGAAACTGCAGGGCAAAATCAAGACTTATAAACGCCAGGTGGAAGAGGCAGAGGAAATCGCCGCGATTAATCTGGCCAAATACCGGAAGATTCAGCATGAAATTGAGGACGCTGAGGAGCGTGCGGATCAAGCGGAGCAGGCATTGCAGAAACTGCGAGCAAAGAACCGATCATCTGTGTCCACTGCTAGAGGGATGAGTGCCGCGCCAGCTGGAGCAGCCCCGGTGGTAAGAGCCCAATTGTGCACATGACACTAATGCGTAACCGCATAAGTCTGTTAGTTAGCCGACTGCACGACTGATTCTTCAACTGACTGGCTGTTTGTTGATGTGACGTGAATATCGGTTTCTAATCTAGCATATTCGAGTAGATGTTTGAATTCGGGAACTGACAGATGGGAATTGCATGGAATTGGTTAACTATTCCTAAACGATACATCATAGCTCAACATTTTCTTTACCTCTTCTTTGTTCTTTACAGCACCGTCCTCGTAGGCCTGCTTCAAGTTTGGCCCCAGATGAAGAATAAGTTGCGTCTGTCGATTTTACTGTGAGACACTGTTGTCTTCTTCTTGAACGGTTTGCTGCACTAACAAATATACCAATTTTCACTGTATCCCAGCTAACTAACATCCACATTATCGTTTCCATTCTGGCTTGCATTTTGTCATTTGACTTGTCGACCAGTAAATTTTTTACCCATTAGTGACTGATAGTATGTATGTTGCAAACGTTATCCATGGGTGATAATCTGGTGGTTTCTACCGACCAATCTGCTGGTTGTTAGGATCTGAGAACTACTAACAGCTCATCGTAAACTTTGTTTTTCTACTGTGCTGTTCGACTGACCCATGTCGAAAGGAAGCGTTTAACTTAGACTAAATTCTTCTTAGAAGTCACCAGCAGTACATGAATTCGCTCTGATGGGAACTTGCGTTCGGGTTTTTATGCGTATGAGACTAGCACGTAGCATTACAATACATCTGAACAAATTTTCGAATCAAAACCCTCACCCACAACCTAGAATGAATGATTTTTCTCTTGCGTGATCATTTTGATATGGGTCAGCTGAAAGTTTTTTTATGAGTGTCAAGGTTGCAATAACTCGTCGGTGTTCAGTTTGTACCAGCCTAAATCCTCAAACTTCCACTAACTATCTGATGATTCTTAACCCATTCATAAGATAGGACTATTCGAATTGAGGTCAATACGATTGTGTCTCAGGCATACGAGCTACTTGCTGCAAGGCAATCTATGCTTAACTCGAGTCTATATAACTTGCTCCATATATGCATGATTGGTGGACCAGTGTCATCTGTAGGTTACCTCGATTCTGGCTGACAATAGTCCTGGTGAAATTAATCAGACTGTATGTCTCCTTTTCTTTCTAGCATGAAAACGGAAAATGAAATCAAATACAATCCTTTCCGAAAGACATGCCAACATCCCGACCATCAATCCGTGTGACCGCGTAACGTGCCCCCCTTTTGTCATTCGTACAAACTCTGCTATTGACATACCGTCCAAACCTCCCTGGATCATTTGAACGAATTTTGTGTGTATTCACAGTCCTGCCTGACATTTTATACCCCGTTTTTTGTAGCGGTTGATCTGAGATCGAAGTTTAGTCTGACCGCGTTTGGATTAACCACTGGATCTTGTTCCTGATTTTTGTGTTTGATGCTTCACGTGAACGTTCTAACGCTAAGGTAGTTGAAACCGAAGTTCAGATGAAGCGGCACTGATCAACTGCAATTCCCCCCGCAGGTTGTTGAGTTCTGAGTACATCACTGTTGCTATGAAAGAGCGAAACGTCCGTCCGGAAGTTTATCATTACTCGTTGACCTCTCACGGCAGTAATGTATGCACACTTTTCGCGTAAGCTTTTGGGAAACATTTAACAGCCTGCCGTAAAGAGACATGCGAGACAACACAAGACCAAAGAACACGCGTCCCTTTTTCGTCACTGTTCACTTTCATTTAATTACGGTAACATCTGTTCACCTTCAGGCACATACCCGTCTGCGTACTTGCCGAGTATGGCAGTACGGGTCTGACAGCATGCACATGACCCGTTCCTCACCTCAGCCACCCTTTAACAGTCCTATTCGGTTTCCCACAAGTTTATTCTTGCATGTTGTTTTTGTCAGACCCTATGCAAACGACAATGCATTCTGTGAGCTTGTCTATTCATTTTGATGTCCTACATGCTCACCCACCCCGCAAAAAATAACAAACTTGACCGATAAACCTGAATCGCCAACTACCCGTTTTTACTTCCCGTTTTTCTATCATCCAGGCTGTAAAATCTGTTTGGATTGTGGTACCTTTAGAGTCAGTTTGTCTTCAAGCGTCATACAAACACTACCTGAAGTTACTAGATATTTGTGTCGAATAGGTGCGCAGACTCGACAAAGTAAGTTCAACCTGAGAAGGTACACATGTAAACTGGGCTGAGCGACGAAGTGTGCAGCTATAAGCTCAAGTACACTACGAAGATCTATGGTGTTTACACGATCGATCCGCTGATCAGCGTTGCTCGAACGCGAATCACCCAAACGAGTTCTGTATGCACACAGACAAGGTACTTCGGCCCCATCGAACAATAAAAACCTGCACAGTCTTCTTTCCTAATGTTAGTCAATTGCACATTCTCCGATTACACAACAAGGAATTGCTCATGCTGATTATCTGCCTCTTTAGGTTGAATGAGCGGAGCTGAAGTGTAACGGGCGCAGTTGAGTGTTTACAAAACCGGGATTTCAGTGTCCAGGCCATCGGAGGTAAGCAGAACCGAATCGATAAAGATACTAATGCAAAGCTAATCGACTATCCGGAGCTACAATTTAACCTCAGAACGGTGTTCTCGTACAGTTGGGGAAATTACTTCCTAACGAAGCACGTAAGCCGAACCCGTTTTAAAGTAAGCGTGTGGGTTTTTATCGTGAACATTAACCCCCATGACCCAGTTTTCTGTCGTTGATGAACAAGAGTGATTCGAGTGCATCTAGTAGGCAGTGAACACTGATCAATCAGACAATAGGTCTGGTAATCGCAGCTCCCAGTACGGCCGCTGGTAGTCCACAGCACGCTGTGGTTTCAGGTCCACTAATCGTACCGACACGATTGCAACTAACCATGAGTGTACTGATTACCCCACCGCTGTTGTTCCACATGTCAACCGGAAGAGCTGTCGGCAATTCACACAATTGAAGAAGATAGTGATTGGTACAGTAGTCTAACCAGTTGGTTTGTGTATTGCTATCTAAAAGGTTCTAGAGGTTCGGAATGAATTCGTAACTGTATCCACAGCTCTCGATCTCATTTCATCTTCGTCGAGGCTAGCAATCAGCTCGAGCTAGTTCATTACCTGCTGTTGGTCCCACGAGCTCAACTATTACAAGACATTTGCTTAAGCATCTCAATATACAAATTTACTGGCGTGGGGGACACCTCTTGTCCAATTTAAACCAATGACAGACTACCAACAATGGGATGCGGATGCGCTGTTCCAAGCTCTCTGTGCCCTACATCAACAGTCTCACCGTCGCTCCAATTGACTTACCATGTTTTGTAACAAAACACCTCGACTAAATCATTTTGGAACAGTTTATCTCGAGGAGTACGATCATGCTACAACGATCCATGGACGTGTTCCAACATTCGAACCAGGCTTTAACTGTCAACCACAGTTGTGTGCCCAATTTTAATTTTTATCACTGGAACAGTGAAATAACCATCGTGATTAGATTTTACTGACAAATAAGAACAAAGCTTTCTGTTATGAGCGAATTCTTCTGAACACGAATTGATACGAAAAGCCCCCCCCCGGAAAAAAAACTGATTGGCCCGGAAAAGAAAGAAAAAAATACATCGACAAATCAGACAATGGGCAGGCTGCGCATTTAGTCACCAGGCGTTGGTGTGCAAGGATATATATGAAATGAATACGGATACGTATTTCGATAACCACCTGATATGTTGGAATTTTGACTACGGACTCGTGTTTCTAGGGTCATATCTGCCGTAACCCTAACGATGTTTTTAAGGTTAAAAACGTGAACTTGTTCCATCAACAACCGTGACACGCGTTACATCAAATTAAGCATCTGACAATGAAATAACGACATCGTTCTAAAAGTCGTGTATTCTCCATTGGGTTAATTGTGTTCACCAGCGTGTGAGACATCACCCAAGGGGATCACAACCGGTGGGGTTCCTCCCGTTTGTGCTCTCAACGTTATTGCCCATAAGCTGGCGCAATTCACCATATATTTGCAATGTCTACTAACTGCATATATATGGAATTTTCGAATCAGTAATTGCACACCAGCCTGAGGCATTCTCGTATCTGAAAATTCATTTACGGACTGAAAAATCAGCACTCCCTTACTAAGCTAACTTTAACATATAAAGTTGCCAGAAGGAAGATGTCCGCACTGGAAAACGATCAAGATATGAGCAGCTGCATTCACACTGCGGTTAGAGACGTTTTAGTGACAGTAGTTAGTTACATAACCGCGATGGTGCATATTTATCATTACTGATGGTACAGGAATTATGTCTTGGAGTGTCCCAGACAGGGATGAGTTATATTCAAGACAAACGGACCAGAGATTGATTGATCGGCTACCATACGACATAGCATTCAACTGAATCAAGTCACATAACAAGCCGTCAGGAATATCTTTGGCGGGCGTTGTAAATCACGACGCAATAAAACGTAGCGTCAGTTGGCTCGCATGCTAATAAATCGCTTCGATTTCAGCAGGGCAGGCAAATGTTAGTAGAATGGCGGTTTACTTACTGTATAGGCCAAACCGTTCACCGTGGTAATCAGTTTTATGGTTCAGAACGGTGCTGCCCATATAGAGAGATATCGCGAGCAAGACGATGTCTCAGTATGCAGTAGGTATCCCGACTGTACGCTCACAAACCAAGTTTTTTTTAATTTCGTTTCACATACTGCGTTAATTTGCCATTTTGAAACTTTCGTGCAGTTCTTCTCCCGGAAACGAGGATTTCGTTGATATATTGAAATGAATTATCTGAGAAAAACTTGCTTATGTGCGGTTCAGTGTCTATTCCTCACTCTTACACAAAAGTATTAAGTTATATTTCATTTTAGCGAATTTCGGCAAATTCTATAAAATGATATTTGAAGAATCCACATCTCATTCTCAAACCCATTGCATCATCAGTGCTGTGTGTGCACGTGATGTCTTCGTGCAGTATGTTTAACGGTACCTGGCAATTTACTCATATACCTCCTATTATGCACCCTGTGGATGATATATGGTATCTTATCGCTAACTACACACTTTCCCGGCATCCGGTTTACGTGGTGCTATAAAACAAATGAAAACTTCTCAAAAATGTATTTTGCATGAGTTTAAAAAAATCCAGGTGTTTATCCATTCCTCACCTATAGCCATTTTCATATTAGTGAAAAAGACAGGTCTCTCAAATGATACAGGATGGTATAAACACTTCCGTTTTCTAGCACCACAGTTCTTTTGTTTCTGGTTAGATATTGTCCATTTACTACTCGACCAAATATCATTATATTTGTCCATTTCCGTTTGCACAAATCACGTGAACTATCCCAGCGTCTGTACCCTACAGACGTCATTGCTCTGTGCTGCGGTGTATAAAAACGTTCAGTTTTCCTAAACTAGAAGTCTTCCATAGTAATATTTTTCATGCAGCATTCTAATGTAGATTCGTGGCTGAAGTTCACAACTAGTTATTGTGCAAAGTACTATATTTGGAGATTTAACGTATCAGTATCGTTTTATACTTGAGTGTGTTTTACGTCGATCTCAAATAACCTCAGGTAAATAGCGTAATAGAAAATCGGCTCAAGGTCATTTTGCCTTCTAGTTACAAGTAGCACCATTGGTTTCTGGCTAATATTTTGTAAGAGAGGGTGACAGGAAATGACAGGCGAACAAAGTTAAATCCCTTTTCCGACAAACGGTGTTGATAACAGTGGGGCAACACATATATTTCTAGAAAATAGTCGATTACGGCCAGATGGGACAGAACCTCTGTGTAGCGCACTGCACACCATTGAACGCTTCTAATGAAGTAAAACTGTCAACCGCTTTGATAAATAATCAGGTCAGTAGTGGCTGAGAATCTGTTGTAAATAACCACCCGAAACCTCTTGATTTGAGTATATTTCCTGTTGAATTTGAAAAACTTGTACCGTAAATGAATACGGATGAATACCGACAATTGTATACAATGTTCTGTGCAAACTCTATTCCGTTAATGTGTGGTAACTCAGATTCCAACGGGGTTTTGAAACCCCATGGCAACAGGAATGCGAAGTATAAGAGTTCACAGTAATCTACTTCACCCATCATCAGAGAAATATTGATTTATTGTAGTCCCGATGAAAACAACTGGACGAACACCTATAAGTATGAAATTATACGAAGAAACGTTGTTCATTTGCTACGTTACGAACTTAGCCGCAACAGAGGTCTCTCAGTAAAATAAACATCAGTCAATCGAGTGTCATAATATTGTTTTTGGGTTTCAATTAGACAAGTGCGTGGACGGAAAACACAAGCAGATTTATCAGGTTCACCACAAATGTCTGGTGTTACTGCGAGTGCTGGCTGTTCCAACGTTACTGAGACTGCATCAAACAATATGTTATTTGGTAGATCGTTTAGGTGTCGGGGACCACGGCTGACAGCAGTTTGCGGTCACAGGTGATTAGTATGAGGGGTCATGTAAAATTTAAAACTTGAACGCATTTGGCAGTAAACTTCGACAGACACGCCTCTTCAGTATTGTACAAGTTCCGTACTTAAACCGGACCACCTCGGAAGCAGCCAGGGTTTACTTGGTGATACATGTTGTACTACAACCCTATCAGTTTATATCGTTCTGTTCTATCAATCTCTGAGCACCCCATATCAAGCGGAACTCCTAATCATCTCTCCGAAACTGTTTCGACCGGCAAACGGTGCTCCAAAATCGCTGAACAGTAGAGATTCAGAAGAAGGTCATTTAGCTTTTCGACTGTGTGCTGGTGTAAACTTCTGATGAATACCGCTGTTGATTTATAATTCACAAAATTCTACTGAAATGAACCGCGAACCACGTGACTCTCTGGGATAACAAATTAGAAAAGTACTTATCGGAGATGGGGTGCGGTTGTTGAGGTTGGGACCATTTGCCATGGGAAAAACTGCGGGTCACATTGAATGTGTATCGACTGCCAATAAATGCGGGCATCCATCAACAGTTTTGAGAAATTCAAGTAAATTCGACAGCTTAGTGTTTCAGTTTCAGAAAACGAAAATACTTCTGACAGTAAGAACATCTTCACCGCATTCATACAATTTCCACGAGTTAATTTCGAGTATCGGATTTGACGGTCTATGCCAGGGCAATATGTATAGCTGCGAGTTCCCAAAACTATGTGGCTAAGGCCAGAACCTCCCGAGACTACCTGTCTTATTACTTGTGTCGGTGAGCCTATCCAACTAAACTGCCTACAACGGACGGGAACACACCTTGAGAAACAAATCCTTAGGATGAGAACATTGTTTCAGCTTTTCATTGAGTGGCGCACGTAGACAACCACGTTGAAGGTGCAGCAAAACCTGCTGTAATGAGGCGCTTTTTGTTGTTGTCAATGTCAGCATTTTGACAGTTGCTGGAGGCTGGAAGGATGTTACAAGCGCTACCAATTATTAATACGGAGGAGACGGTTGAGCATTTATCGGACTTTGTGGTTGTCTGCTGTACCCTGAAAGATACAAAACACTAGTGTGACCCAAGTCTCAAAACTGTACAGCAGTCGACTGATATCCTATTCGAATAGTCTGTGATGGTACGTTAATCGACAAAACATTAATGTGTAACCAATACTGCAATAATATCTTTCGAATTTTTAATAACAAGTGACCACCTCGGATCCGAAAGGTCAAAACTGGCGTAATGAGGGCGAGCGATCGCACTACACTACTCACACTGCTACTCAGTAGTGAGACATGAGCACGTATTTCGATATAGAGGCAACCGGAGAGGCAAAACGTTGGAATGCGGTGTGGCATGAAATGGTTTTTTGTACATACAGGAATGGGCATTGCATCCGTTGTAACCTTGACGTTCTGGGATCCGTGTTACATGCAAATGAGTGTTTCTTGTTGTGCTGAAGCGCATATCCCATGCGATAGTTTTCCGGGTAAACAGTCCGTATGCCATCCGCATTCTTGTTTTACAACACTACCTGGGATGATTAATGTCGTACAGATGGCAATGCAGTCACAAGCGTGAGTGCTATAGCAAACCTTCACTACTCTTCTTGGAGCGTAGTCAGACGAAATGCGAAGAAACAAGGACATACTCAAAAATTAACTGTCAGAAAATGAAAAAGATAAATGAGGAAACCAAAAATAACTGTATATCGATGGTGTGTGAGTAGATTATGGATCATCCAATGGAGAAGTTGACTGTCATCAAGATGTTTGTATGGCTTAGTGATCGATCGGAAGAGTACAGTATAAGTGAAAGAGGACTTGATAGTAGAGAGGAAAAGCTAAACATGAGTTCCCAGGGGAAACTGATCATTGAGAGGGCTGATTAGAGACAGTTCAGTAGGCATAAACGGTGAGTGAGCAAAGCGAACGAATTGCAGTCTGAATAGAGAACATTGCCAAAGGATACATTGTTTGTAACAGTAAGTTCAGCAGAAGATGTGTGACAAACATTGGCTGGATGAGAAAAGGAACCATATGGATTCAAATCCCACTCGTGATAAAGGTCTATAACGGGACAAACCTAGAGTCCAGCGTTTCTTGGAATAGGTCGGCCGGAAGGCCAATGTTAATGCAAAATTCATGATAAACTGCGAACGCTGTCCACTTCACATGGAGCAAAACACACAACAGACATTTGGAAAGTCGTCAAGGGAATTTTCCATCTAGCTGCAAGAGTCTTTAACAAACTGAAACAATCTGAACACCATTTTGTCTTTATTTTCTCGTTTTTTATCGGTTATACTAACATTGGGAGGAGTTTTTCAGGATCGGTTGCTGGTAGCACTGGCTCGCTTAACACTAGAACAACCAGGAGATTTCTATTCGAAAAACAGCTAGAGGGGTAAAGTATGACTCAAGTCGCCTGTAAGCCGTTCGCTGATCAGGGATTCTAAGTCAAACGTTTATAAAGCTGTCAATTGGTTATCAAACGCCATGTTTGTGTGAAGCATTTGAGCTAACACATGGATTTTTAGGATGGACAGCAACATGGAAAAACAAATAGTATATAACTCAGATTCGCAAATCTATGGATTTTCTTTTGATGTAACGAGGTGCAGGAGGGGTTCCGAACTTCCTGCGTTCTGAGAAAACAAAACTAGTTTTTGAACTCTGTCGTTTTTAACTATGCTTCGGTAATTCATAAAGGTACAAAGTAGACCTAAGCTAGGTCCTCGACCTAGGTGAACCAATCAAGCGTCGTCATTCAGCTACTAAAGGTCCATGAAAATCAGTAAAACAGTGAGAGAACAATATACACTGAAAATAGTGCAATATATGGACACGAACACAGTGCGTACATTGCGAAATAATTATTTTAGTGAATGATCGCGAACCACGGTGTTTGAAGATATAAAAAATAACATCGCTTTTTATTTTCACACGTCCTCTACCCTTTCGATAGGTATGTCAAAACTCGTGAGAAGAGTGAAATGTTCCTCTGCCACCTTCACACAGTTCTGTTACCGTACAGAGTGCACACACTGTAAAATTTAATACCTTTTTATAACAAATGCGTGCATTCAAAATCACTGCACCGAGTACATTTCGTCGAACAACCAACGGCTATCGTTTTGATGCGCATCGACTGCTGTGCACCTACGGCATATTGTCACCCATGTGAGCGTCACACTTATTCGGATTGCACAAACTTCTTGCTGAAAATCGTTACCATCCGGAACGAAAGCAAAACTCAGTCTTCCTGGCACAAAGCAAATATCAGTGTATTGAGTTTTCATTGGTTATTTTATAGACTAGACGCACCTGTAAAATGAAGAATTACAATTGGTGTTGACGCTTTTGCTTTTTCATCGGTCGGCTCGACTCCGCTTGTATCTTGTATGTTTTAACGGCGTGACGCACTTAAACAACTTGTTTTACTCCCGTGTTCGTTATAACAAAATCCGATACTAGAACAGCGTGCCATCCTGTTTGGTTCCCGCTCTGACATACCAGTCGTTCGCGTTTGTGAAACTGATTAGCCTTCTGCGAATCAACGGTTGACTTCGTGTCGATGCGTTTGTCTAATCCATCCCCCTTACACTTCATGCAGATCCTTTTGAAACTGACTTCTTCATATAGGACCTATCTTCGTCGTGTTCCGACTTCTGCTGTCATATTCCGAGCAATCATTATATCCTTCCATGCATGAGCCCTTCCACCAGCTTTCTAGCAGTGACGGTGTAGGACATTTTTGGAGGTCAAAATTCCCCTCGACTGACCCTACTGCGCCCGTCCTCGGGACCTTGTCTGACTACGCACTTGTTACCATTATTCCCACAAACCGTGTCTAAAAGTACTGATTCCTCCAGCCCGTCTCCCTCAGCCATTGAATCCCAATCACCTGCCACACACCTATTACTATCCATCAGTCTCACTCTCCCTACCCCCTGTGAACTCGGTCCGCCAATAAACTGTCATTAGCTAATCGGTCTGCCCGAAGCCCGCGTATTCAGGCATACATCAGACCGATCTGATCGCATTCGGGCGGTCCGTCATTGCCTGTCGGTCGATTGTGCCTGTGCTTGTCGTGCCCCTTGGACCCTTGATGGCCTATTGCGGTCAGAAATTGTTTTATCCCACGAACGCAAATGAATTGAGGTTTGTTCTGCTAATTAGTTGTATTATTTATGTCAACGGTACCACATTTCCAGCGACTTGATTTGGTTCTGATATTTGGCGTCGTTGGTTATACGTGCGTCACTCAACGTTCTTCGGAAGAATGTAAAGGCAGAATGGCATTTATGTCCACTTTTTTATACAACGGATTTTAGATGAGACCCACACACTAATGAGTAAAAAAAGTTAGATTGCCTGATTAAACCGCTTTCGTTGCGACACGAAATGGAACCATTCATTCAGTCCTGCAATACCATATCACTCTTGCGATTCCAACGTCTTACTTCGTTCACATTTAACCAATTGGTTAATCCGTACATTCGGCCCCATACGCATCACGTGGCACTTGTCCCAAAGTGTGTTGCTAGGTTTATTGCACGGTCCCTGTGACGGCTCTGGCGCTGAGACGACAATGCAGCCTAGTGCTTGCGCTCAATTGTCCATGATGTGATCGTGATTCATATGGGTTGGTCCCGCTCTCTGGCGCTCCGTGAAGGTGGATGTGAACATCCCGGGCATATTGATGAACTACCTGATTCAGCATACAAACCGTCCCTGAAGTGTGGACCCTGACAAAATATCCGACACACAGTAGTACAGACCTCGTAACCTAGTCAGGTGAGCGGGCGGCCGCCCCAACAACCATCTCAGCCAGAACGGGTTGAACGCGCACTTCAGGTCAGCTCGCTCGACTCCATCGCCCCAGGGTTTTGAACACCGCGGTCCACGACCGATAACACCTGACTGTCACACGCGTCTCTGTAGACATTCCAATGCTTGGAAGGTAGTGCTGGACTGGGAACCAACATGCATCGATGGGTGCAAATAGACACGGTGAGAATACAGTGATTCCCCCGACGGATTGTGCTATCACGATAAATTTCTCACCCAGCGATGGATAGTAAAAGGCTGCAATCATGAACGACACAGATTCGTAAACTACTGAGAGAGTGGTCGAGAACTAACAATCTTCCCATATAATCTGGAGCGCGTCATGCTGTGTTCTCAGATTTGCCACGCCATTCGTGGACTCTGACATGACCTTTTGTAGCCATGTTTCTAAAACGGTAAGCGTCGCTCGGCATGTCTCAGTTTTGTGATCTTGTTAATGGGTCGTTTTGTTGCACACCCAGTCAACATGGCTTATTTGGTTATTTTATCCGTGGCGTGATGAAGGTAGATATTTGCGTTATTGGGATCGGGGTGAACAGCTCGTTCAAAAATGTTGTCCGGACTGTAGTGCGTTGTTCTCTGGAAACCTACATTGTCTTGAAAAACGTTGTGCGTAAATTAGACCGAACCAAGTATCATGCCAGAATTAGAGCACACACCATCTATCCACTTCCTTTCACCAATATTTTCTGAGAGGTATCCACCGAGGAATCGAACTAGTCACCAACCTGAATAAGTTTCAGTCTCTTCCCACTGTTCTCTTTGTTGATCTCTTTTTTGTTGGAGATGTTGAGAACCACACTACATGTCTCATATACGTAACTGACATTAACTCCGTCCCAGGAACCTATATTTCCGATATTTTTGTTGGGTAAACCTATGAACTTCAGCCGATTGCATAGTTGACTAACTCAGACTGAAACAAAAATTTATTCGCCACTCTCAGTACCGATGGTCCACGTGATCAAGGATGAGTGCTACTTACTCATCAATCCATCGCTTCTCATTTGTTCCTACGCGTAACCTTCATCCGTTTATTCCACTTTTGCGCACGCTATTGGCCCACGAGAAGAAAAATCATCCCATTCAGAATCAGATTCACACTACGATTTGTTTGTTCTCTTGTGCGCAAGGTTTGAATGCCTGATGACTGTTAAGCCTTCAACCAAGACAGCTCGATAGAAAGTTTTGATTAGCCGCATTCAGACGCATTTTAGTATTATGGTTTATCAAGACAAGTGGATGGTGTCTGACAGAAACTTACACACACTGAGTGAACTGGTCACTCGGAGGTCCACGAGTCATTACTCGCCTTCGCATAAATGAAAATACCGATTCTCGAACCACCTGAAAAACATCAACGCTTACTGTCTGTATGTATTCCTGACGAGGTTAGTTGATAAGTCAACAAAAGTCGCATAGAAAGTGTATGACGCCTTTACCTGAGTTAATTTCTACCAGTTCGCTAATGTACCCGCACGTCATCTCATGGCACGGTTTGCACTCCATACATATTTCATGGTGGAGATATCTCTGAATGACCGGGTGCTTAAGCGTACTTATAGATTCTGGCGTTCATTGTGAACACAGCTCAGCAGGTATACCTCTTTCACTCTGCAGCACACTCATCTGTGTAAGTAGTAATAGTGAGTAGTAGTAATAGTAGTAGTAATAGTGTGGACAAAGTGTCATTGAGTGGGCACTTATGTCATTGAATAAACTGTGGTACATAACACCCAGAATAACGTTTGTAGCCATGCTGTTGTGTCTGCAAAAGACGCTTGGCCAACAAACTGNAACGCGCCTGCACGTGCTTGATGTTTGTGAGAAAGGTAATGACTGCAGAGCTATTGTTGTTGCTTCAGAAGTTCACCCACACACTGCCAATCGATGGATTTTTCATACGGAGAGCAACGAAATGCGGAGACAACACGACAGGCATAAACGAAAACTCCTGTCTAGTGCAGAGGTTGACCAATTAACAGGGTGAAGTGAAAACCTTTCTATCAGTCTGGACATTCTGTGACTGCAAATGAAAACCGAATGCGAGAAAGAAGTAACTCGTGGCAACACTGATAACAACATGGACGGGTAGTGAATAACGCTCAGAAAATTACACTTAATCCCCTAGACCTTGAATAACGAGTTCCACAAGGGAATGAGAGAAAAGGTGGTTCAAAATTTAGTCATGTGCGATTGCAGGAAGCATTGATATCAGGATTGATGATACTAAGACTGTTTTTTTTCAATTAACCAGCTTCAGTCAGTTCTGTAATTGCACCCGCGAAAAAGCAGTACATAGACAGAAAGTGTGCGCATCTGTTGATAGCACCGTTCACATCACGGTCGCTATATCAGAACGATGATTG
>QNGE01008416.1:0-17175 GCA_008508345.1 Paragonimus westermani
TTCTCAGTACAGAGCAGCGAAGTTTCCTTCAATATGTCGGTGGAAAGTGGCAACGAAGTGTGACTCATTTCAACGAGTTCACAAAAGTAATCAATCGTATCGTGCAGTATGACATTCGTGAAAAGTGACCGAACATCTATAGAATACATCAGTTCATTGGCAAGATCGATTCTGTCCAGGTCACTGATCATCATCATCATCAGCGTGATCATATTCAACACCACGATCATCATCATCAACATCATCATTATCATTATAATCGTCATCATCATCAAAAACATCTTCAACATCATCATCAACATCAACAACATCATCAGGCTCGTCATAACCACCGTATGCTTCAAAATCATTATCTTCACCATAATCATATTGATCATCATCATCAACATCTTCATCATAATCATAATCATCATCATCATCATCACCTTTATCATCATCAACATTCTCTTCATAAACATCATCATCATCAACAACCTGATCCTCACGAAAAACATCATCGTCATCATCATCATCGTGATCATTATCATCATCATCATCTTCATCACTATAATCAACATCATGATGATTATCATCAACATCATTATCAAAATAATCATCATCCTCAGAGTGATCATTAGCATCATCAACATCATAATCATAATCATCATCATCATCATCATCGTGACCATCAGCATCATCATCAGCAGCAGCAGCATCAGCATCATCATCATGATCATCATCATCATCATCATCTATATCATCATCATTATCTACATCATCATCATCATCATCATTGGACATCATCATCCTCATCACCATTATCATCTTCATAACCCTCATACTCTTCCACCTCCAACTCCGCATCCTCCACCTCATCATCATCGTTACAATCATCATTGACACCGTCTTCACCATCCTCATCATCATCACTTTCATCATCATCTCCATCATCATCATCGTCATCACCATCTTCATCATCATCAACCTCATCCTCACCATCATCATCATCTCCGTCATAATCATCAACATCATCATCTTCATGACCTTCATACACTTCCACCTCCTACTCCTCATCCTCATCCTCATCATCATCATCGTTACAATCAACATTGACACCGTCATCACCATCACCATCATCATCATCATCATCATCATCAACATCAACATCATTAACATCATCATCATCATCATTATCATCGCCTTCAATCCATCATCATCATCTAGATCACAATCAGATTTTTCATCAGAATCAGTGACATCTTTATTAACATCGTCATCTTTATCACCATCATTTCTAGCATATTCATCATTGTCATAATCATCATCGTGCTCATCATCACCATCAACCTCAACGTCATCATCAACGTCATCATCAAAAATGTCGTCACCATGTTCGGCATCATCATCATCATCACCAACATCATCATGATCATCATCATCAGCCTTCTCAACATCATCCTTATCTACATCATCATCATGATCATGATCGTCATCATCGTCATCATCTTTTTCAACACCAACATCCTCATCAATATCATCATCAGCATCAGCATCATCAACATCATCCTCATAATCGTCATCAACTTCATCGTCATCATCATCATCTTGATTATCATCATCATCATTTTTATCATCATCAACTCTAATATCATCAATCATCATCACAATTATCATCATTATTATCGTCATCATGTTCGTCGTCTTGAAATCATCATCGTTCACATAATGATCATTATCAACATCAATTCCAGTATCATCATCTTCATGGTCATCATCATCATCACCATCTTCATCATCACCATCATGATAATTATCGTCATCATCATCATCGTCGTCATCATCACCGTCATCTTCTTCATCACCATCATCATCATCGTCATCATTGTCATCTTCATCTCAGTCATATTCATCATCTCAAACATCATCACCTCATTCATCAACCTTATGAGCATATTTCGAATCAGTATAATATTTGGGTGATTCAGTTTATTTTTGTTTGAACAACATCCACGCTTAAATATGTTTTTTTTCATGTTCACATCAGAATTTGCAAACAACGGAAGACAGTAAGCACTGTCCAACTGCTTGATGCAAATTATCACTTTGGAACAGTAAAAGAACTGATCTAATCTTGGAAGCTGTAGACAGCGGAATAATTCCTACACTGATCCTGATGAACTTCTTTACCAGTTTTCTTCAAAATCTCTTATCATTCACTAACCCCTCGGACTGATGTCTGTCTTTTTCGAACTCACTGGTAGTGCTGATTGATCCAGTTCAAACGCAACCAACAAGCAAGTGTTGGATGCATCACAGACTTAGTATGAAAAATGCGCGCACGGCGAACAGAATGTATACTGAGCTAAGTGTATAAGTGGTATCGTGTAATTTTGGAAACGCTACCCCGACAGAGTTGAACGAAGTAGATTGTGGACCAGCCACTAATGGAATACCTAGTATAAAATGGCCTTAATATAACGAAAGCCAGGCAATGGAAGGTATGAGGGCAGACAAGTAAAGTAAACAATTTTCTTCACAAGTTATTTGTTATCCGCTCGTAACGCTTACCAACAATTGTTCGATTGATTTTTGTAGACAAACTTGGAAAATCTACAGATAACTGATATGGTCCACAGAAAGTCAGTCTATCTGACGTGTTTGGGACTTGGTGTTCTTGCTTGGCCCAAAATGTATCCGTCATCAACGGATCGAATAACTGTCCATCATGAAGTTACAATGTCACGGGATGGCTTGTCTCTAACAACCAGGCTCACAACACAGGTCCTCTTTCCAATTCACCTTTTTCAACTGATATGATTCTCCTGTTTGAATTGGTATATTGTTGAGAAAAGCAGTGGATTTTCGCAGCAGTTTCCAGAGATGATAAAAAGCTTTTTAGCAGGAGAGCAGCGAACCATATTTCGCAAACTTTTGCCAGTCACTGCGTCAATGTTTCTTTATTTTGCCTTATCTATGGTACATATATCTTAGTTACTACCCTTAGATCACCAGATAATAGGCAATCCTGACGTCGATGCATTTTGAACCAGTTTGAGGTTGGGTCAGAAACATTATTCTTTGCAGTCCATTGGTCTACCAGATAACACGGCAATTCCTTGCCTTCTCAGATTTGGACTGTCTTCAACTTTCCACGTGTGTGTCTCGAAGTGGAATAGCATCTGTCAGTCAATCGGTAGTTGTGCTAAATAATCCGGCAGTGTTAGTCTTCCCGATCCACAGTGTGATATATAAGGTCAAACAGTTGAGCCCGCGATGTGCTTTCATTAACTGGTACTTACAAGAGCGGATGTACTAAGCGGAGTTGTTCGACGGGCAAGAGTTCATGCAAGCGCTGATCGTTGATTTTCAACATCTGGAAAGTTACTGTGTATTCTTTCTGTACCAACGTTCTTGTATCAGGCTTGACGTAGCTTGGATCCATTACGGACTCAAAGAGTGTCCCAGTCTTAGCGTACTCGGACACCAGATAGTTGCCACCAGACAATCACTCGACGCATAAATACACTTTTCAGTGGACGGTGAGGTTTATGGGATATGTTATGTGCAAACATTTAGTCATATGTCAGCAAAACACGACATTTTTGGTAGTGAGGAAACCGGAGACACAAGGAGCAGGTCTGCGAGAGCACGGGTATGCATTGAATTTCAAACATCAGGATCTGCTCAAAATATGCCTTTTAAGAGATCGCTTTTGATCAGTTCTTCAACTATGTGTATAAAAGTCATTCTTTAATGGTTAGATGCAGCTTGAAAGCAAACGCTACTTTATGAAGCTGGGCACACGATTGTCCACCTTCATTATTCAGCAACCTAAGCATAGTTAGTGAAACCGTACTCATTCACTGTTTTGTGAATGTCTAAGCTTATATATATATATATATGTTCCAAAAACAAGACGGATGAAATAGGTCTCCAGGAAATTTATCGTCATCAATTAAACATATGTGATGAAATACCAACTAGATAGCGGTGGATTAATGGTCACTTACCGGTAACTTATGAAAACGTGGAATGTAGTTCACTACCCCTACGGTTTGAAGAGTGGAGGGGAATCATACTTTAGTCCTCCCTCCTTTCTACACCGTGGATGATCGGGTTCGGTGGCTTGCGTTGGTTAGCGGTATTGTCTGTTAATCAGCGGTGGTTATTGTNGCGTTGGTTAGCGGTATTGTCTGTTAATCAGCGGTGGTTATTGTAACAGGATAATGAAAACTGTTTTACAACTGCTTTGTCACTGTTGCTTCAGACCGAGTTTTGCGTATGCTACTGTGAGCAACCTATAGGTAAATATGAGGCAGGACAGGAGGTTCAATATTTAATTTCCACCATCTTTATTTTGCCTTCAAACCAGTTTTTCCTCTGTTCGTGGTTCACTCTCGGTTATGCACCCACATGTACTACTGACCTGTTGCTANTTAGATGCAGCTTGAAAGCAAACGCTACTTTATGAAGCTGGGCACACGATTGTCCACCTTCATTATTCAGCAACCTAAGCATAGTTAGTGAAACCGTACTCATTCACTGTTTTGTGAATGTCTAAGCTTTTATATATATATATATGTTCCAAAAACAAGACGGATGAAATAGGTCTCCAGGAAATTTATCGTCATCAATTAAACATATGTGATGAAATACCAACTAGATAGCGGTGGATTAATGGTCACTTACCGGTAACTTATGAAAACGTGGAATGTAGTTCACTACCCCTACGGTTTGAAGAGTGGAGGGGAATCATACTTTAGTCCTCCCTCCTTTCTACACCGTGGATGATCGGGTTCGGTGGCTTGCGTTGGTTAGCGGTATTGTCTGTTAATCAGCG
Organism: Paragonimus westermani; assembly: GCA_008508345.1. Lineage (NCBI taxonomy): Eukaryota > Metazoa > Platyhelminthes > Trematoda > Plagiorchiida > Troglotrematidae > Paragonimus > Paragonimus westermani. The sequence goes on from QNGE01008416.1 coordinate 4,820, forward strand.
GTGGTTATTGTAACAGGATAATGAAAACTGTTTTACAACTGCTTTGTCACTGTTGCTTCAGACCGAGTTTTGCGTATGCTACTGTGAGCAACCTATAGGTAAATATGAGGCAGGACAGGAGGTTCAATATTTAATTTCCACCATCTTTATTTTGCCTTCAAACCAGTTTTTCCTCTGTTCGTGGTTCACTCTCGGTTATGCACCCACATGTACTACTGACCTGTTGCTACTGATGGCCTGGAACCTCCTTTTGAGATTCTGAAACCAAGGTTTACGTGCATGTTCCCGTTGTCTGAACATGAAAGATACCGTACCTGTCCGTGCACAAAAATGTGTGCTTACTCCCCCCTCTGTCGTACGTTCGAGATTAATGAACGCAGAATGATACAACTGAGTAAACGGATGTCTTCAATGTGAATCAAGACGGCTAAGAACCAACGCCATTGTTTTGTGCCGAGATACAGCCTGGAACCTTGTTGGACATGCGACAACAAATACGAGACTGCCACATACAACTGAATTTCACTACAAAGTCAACTGAGGCGATCCGGATTACTTGTCATCATTCAATAGTGCAGTTTTATAGCATGTTTAGTTGGCTTCTTGATATCCTTAGGTTCCAGTTCTCTTACCCGTCAAAACTAGAATCATTCACATTGAACCGATGCTGATAGCTTGCTTTTACAATCCCAGTGGTTGATAGACGGGAAACGAATGCAGACGGGTCAACGCATAGTATGGGAATGACATTGAATTCAGTGTTTATTTTTTACCTTGTTGACCTGGTAATGCAATAAACAAAAATGAGTTCCCCCCCTCGCGTTTAATGAATTTAGAACACAGGTTTTTGTCATTGACTGACCGACCTCAATTGTCACGCTGTTCTGTTCCTCATTCAACCAGGTGCACCCAATGATTTTTCCTAGTTGCTGTAGGGATTATTCAAGCACACGTTGACCACTGTGAACAGAAAGCACCCATCTTTACAAAACGGTGGTGTTGGTCCTCACCCACTAGATCACTACTCAAGTGAGTACTGCGTCCGATTCCAGAAGTCCGTCCATTATTATCCATACACTCTGTGGATGCTAAATTCACCTCTATTTCGCTCACTGATCCGTAGTGTACGTATTTCGCCAATTTGCCACTGACCAAGGTTATGAGTAACAGCATATATCATCCTATCAACCATCATCCTTCAACGCTGTTGCAACTTACCCCATACTCTCACTCACGTTTTGAATTCTGTGTCAAATTATTTGGCTGCACTTGTCCTCAATTCACCTGTTCTAGGAATTTTGGAGTCATATACATGCAGATGTGTCTGTGTCAGTTGGTCACGCTTTTTTCCTACTGGTTTCTTTGTGGGTTAGGGTTAGTAGTCAGGATCTCATTTTCATCTGAGCACACACACGTTCCGTTGAACGCACTCGCTTCAATTTCGTCTAGCTCATAGTGTACCTGCACAAGCGCGAGCTCAGAAGACTTCCTGCATTCAACTTAAACATAATGGCAGAAAGGTTGAATGAATCGAATCGGATTCAATCCCACCGTCTTATGTATCTATCTTGTCTGGTCCTCTAGCAGTCGCCACGAACGTCCAGGATCGAGACTCTGTTGAACTGTTGAACGACCATCTGCAGACTTGATAATAAACAATGCAAAAATGCCAATCAAACTCGACAGCAAACGTTCGCTGTCTTCGGTGTTGGCGTTAGAGTCTAAAAACCCATATGACGAACTAATCAACATAACGTGAGACGAGACTGCGGCAAAGAAAACACCAAATGAGAGAGTGAAATGTGTGCGTGCTTTGGAACGTAGTTGTGAAAAGGCATGTCTAACACCAAAACTCTAGTTCCTAATCTGTTAAATATTTTTCTCAAATCTGAGTTTGCTCAGTTTGATACTTTAAATTTCGAACTGCTAACTTTATATCCACATTACTGCTTTCATTATTATCGGTCGGTCGCTCTCAGGTACAATTCATAAGAATTGTTTTGAATTGTGAATGAGTGACTTTACGGCATACTTGATGCGTGAGCAATGTTTGTTTCCGCAAACACAATCACGGGCAGAGTGCATCTAAACTTTGATGAAACTTCACTCAGGTGAACTGCTGGTGAAAGATAGTAGGGGTGGTGCCAACACTGAAATATACTGGTTTGCCCAAGGAGAGAACATCAACAGAATAAAAAAGATCGTTTCCTAGTTGAGAGTGTGTGCATTGGCTAAACATTTCGTCCATAAACTTACGTAAAACATTTTGAGACCCGAACCATATATTTCAAAAGTCGAGCAGACGATGATTGCTTTACATTTTGCTCCATTCACATCAGGATTAGTTTTTTAAGCGACTCTATTTTGAGTATGATTTTTTCATATAAACGAACACCCCAGATCCCGTTTACTGATTTATCCCATATGATCTGAATCGATTTATGTAGTGTCCGCACTCGTAAGCTTATCGAAAGTTTTGCCGTAACTTTCTACATCTCCTAACTCGTCATCTGAAAGTGGCGAACATTACCTACCTGTTGTTAGTTTTAGGTTGTGTTATGATTAGTCTAGCAACTGACAAAATTCAGCTATATCGTAAGTTGCGTACATGCAATTCTCACCGATAGAACTGTGGCTTTATTTCAAACTATCCCAAACGTTTGACTATAATGAATTGCTCGTACATACAGCCCTGTTGCCCCAAGATCAGTTTTGTCAAAACTTGGCACCTGGTAGTTGTATTTACTGTGATGTGAGTTAGCATAAGAACTTACTTACTATTTACTGGACGGGAAGTATGAAGATTGTTGCCAGAATCCTGCACAAACATTGAACTACGAAATAGTTGTTCTCTTATCACTTTTGAGTGCAGGTACCACTGTAATCTCAATCGTTGCACTCTCCTTTGGTTGTTTCCGTTGAACGATACGAAGAAGCGTGGGGTTATTCGACAGCTGAAAGATTTCGATGTAACACAATTCCAACTAACTAGACGACTTTTTAAGCCGGTTTTCACATTTTTCCTGATAATTCAACATTCCTTGTTCATACCATGATTCAATTCAAGTGACACTGGCCTGGTACTCGTCGAATGCCTGAAAAACGTGCTTTTTCCGAATTTGAGTGACTTTTACTTGTAACCTCTAATCCTGAACACTAACACAGTAACTGTATGTTATTTTGAAGTGCTGATTTCAGTGTTTACATGCGGTGCACCCATGTGGTAGGTACAAGATAGACGATCCAGACTCACCAGTGTAGTACACATCTTCATTCAGACTAGTTCTGACAGTTCGAGCAGTATGGATATGAGGTTTGAGTTTCGTTTACCATTCTTTAGAATTTTTGTTTGCAAAATATTGTGAAGCCGATTGTAACACTCACGAAAATTCTACTCCATACGTGTTGACGTAATCTGCATTGCTATATTTGGCAGAAAACACAAGTTAAGTGTCTACATGGTCACGAACATTCTGGAAACTGAGAACGCAATTTGTTGCTTACCCTTCGGTAATCTTATTGTTGATGTCTAGCAAGTTTGAAACCTTGAGAATACCTCTTTCTGACTTCCTTCCTTTAGGCCTAAGGTCTTCGAAATTTTTTGCTTATTCTGTTCAGCACAATATTCACACCGATGTTTTGAAAATGAGCTTCTGCCATTATCCAGTTCAGAACCTGCTAAACTTGCAGTAATAAAAACCGCTCCATTTCGGACCTTTCCAGTTTGCACAAAGTGGTCTCAGATTTACCGCCAACAGTCGTCTAATTGATTTGTGACAACTTATTTTGCACCACCATCCCTACCAGAATATTGATTTACGTAAGTGGTCTGTCGACGAGCCATCATCTCGGCTGTGATCTGGTTGATAATAACCACTAGTTCGAATATGTGAGTAAAACTCACGTGGCCAGCATACACCAGTTCATTGCCTGTGTGAAACCGGTGTTACAGATGCTAAGTTAGCATGAGAAACGTGCAAACAGATAGTTGAGTGAAATCCGTGGTTTACAAATGACACCCTCGCTCATCTTCTGATGTCACTGTCGGAGTCAGTGCAACAAAACTCCGATACCGTCTGTACATTAGTCATGCATCAATCCGAAACATAGAACTGTCTGGTTTTATATGCTCTATCTGATCATGTTCCAACGGCTAAACATTGAAAACTAAGGAAATGTCGCTGTTATCTTAGAGGAAACCTTTTTGAATGGGGTTCTGCATTAAAAAGACTCCTTACAAGTGGGGAAAAGTAAGCAAAGGAGAAAGCCAATGTTCTGTAGATGTAATTAGAAATGTGATTGTTATTGTAGGCTGAAGTGAACAATAAACTTGGTAGCTTGCTTTCAATTATTCGAAGAGTCCGAGTACTCTATGCAGCAACCTTAAACCGATGTGGATTTATTATATGTGTATTCCTTTGTCCCTGCAAATAAGGTGCCTTCTACTCTTCACACAGTAGGTAACTTCCTGGTCAGACTAGGACTGGATAGGACGTAGGTATTCATCACAAACATGAATAGAGCTGCTTATAACGTGCATTCAGCACGCAGAAGACGTGTGGATGAAGTATATTGCTCTGGCTTCAAACTGGATGCAAATTTACGTGCAAAACCCATCAAATTTCGACCGGCCTAGAGAGAACAAAAAACGTGGTCCTTGGTTGTTAATAGTTGTTTTCCGGTATCACTGCTCTATGTGACAATGACTGAATACCGTTCATACAGCCATTCATCATTTCAAACCCGACCCCTGACGAAACTCCATCGTGCAGATAGCGTTGGCAGGCAAAAACCATTAAAATAGATAGTGTTTTATGAAAGAGTATGACTTATAAGGACTTCTTTTGCACATACACACCTACCTACAATGTCTTCTGGCCAACATTTGAGACATGAATAGCACAGCCAGTCAGTGTATCTGATTAATTGACTCATTTTGCCTGATTACATGATCTGTAGATACCACCTGAACTTGAAGCCTCAAAGGCAAGACAGCAGAGAGTTAAAACGTTTCGCGCCGTTCTTCGATTACAAGCTAACAAGAATTAGTGCGACGGACTCCAATAATAGTAGTTGGCCAGTTGTATCACAGCATGAAATAACAAGAGACCAACCCTTTGGTGAGACCATTTGTATAGTATACAGTTTCGCTTGTGAGTAATATAGTACGTGCAATCGGGAACAAGAAGGTAGATCTCAACGCAAGGAAAACCAGGGGGCAGAAATGAGTATTGAAACAGTTTACTTATTACAGGTTAATCGTCACTGAGGCGAAAATTATTGTGCTGTTGTCCAAAGTGGGTGGACACGGGGCAGTTTGCAAATAAGTTTATCCACTCGTCTAATGCGTTCACATAACTTGTGCAGGATTTCTGTGCCACAAACAAGTTCGCAGGTCAATCGTCTCTTGCAGTCACAACACAGTTATGTGACCTAGGTTTCCCATTGCTTGTTCAGTCTTTTACGGCGTTCGGGAGGTGATGTCTGCCCACGGTGTTATAGACTCCAATGAAGATCAGTAGACCAAGTTCTACTCACGTTCTGTTTTGCCCAGCAGCAAAGTTCACCTGTAATCGAGCTGAACGATGTGAAAGCATCAACAAAATCAACAGAACTTGAGGGTATTGTTTCGGCTGAACACATCGCTTGTTCTCCACCTCCCCATGTTTTAAATCGAGCTCGGGGTCACCCGTAACCCACCTCAATGTAAATTACAGGCACAACTTGTGCTTATGTTTTGGTTTTCATCTGCCTACTCATGAGTAGGGTATGTATACAAGCAATTTTTCATTCTACTCTGATACGGTTAGAAACTCCGACGCTGGCGTGATGATCGAATTTCTTACCATAGGCATTTTATAGAAAACACTTGCCATTGATGAAGTTAGTAAAATTGCCTACCACTCGGTAAATTTTCCTCTCTCAAGGTGATCAGGTTCAACCTTCAAACCACCTGCTGGTATAGTGGTCTGTGAGATCTTAGCGGTTTTCACATGGGTTTTAGGTCCAAGGCTGGAATCACCGGGGTTCATTCATCGTATCCATTTTGATGTCTATCGAGCTTCTGCCAATCTGAACAGCGGTCATTAAAACTAGGGTCTGACGGCAGGCGCTGAGAGCAGAACTAGAATATGAGTCCAGCAATTTCTCATGTAAATGGCAATTTAATAAGGCTTCAAAACAGTCCCTGGGAGAGCATCTAACAACTTCAGGCGGCAGGTCGTTCCACTGGCTGGTAACCCTGTAGGAAAAGAATGATCTGGGATCATGACCTGTGGAGCTTCTGTTGCTTCGTCAGCTACCGTCTGACGGAAGTTTCTTGTGCTAAAGGAAATGTATAGGAATGAAGTTACTGTTGACTCGACGAGTCCTGAACAGCTTGAATACATCACTTGTACGGGTACTGTGGGCGCCCAAAGACGTGATAGTGCATCGTGTGACAGAGGATGCATAACACCTTGCTTATTTCTGCAATGTGATACCTGGCGAGAATGATCGGACGGTTTAAGACTTTTGTTTCTTATCAGAGAACAATGAGACTTGTATGAGAACTGGTGCAGACTCTTGATCGTTCTGATGACTATTCGTTGAACGTAGTGTGCGTCACTTTTTGGACCAGGATACTTGACTTAATTGACACCGGTCTTGTATTTACCCTGCAAAGCGTATGAAATGTATGTCTGTTCATACAAGGAAAGGTGTTTTGTTATTCCAAGATTTACAAATCACTTTTTAACCATCATCTGATGATAATGGAAGAAGAATATACTGCATGGCAGCCTAACGCTTAGGTCTTTCTTCAATTCCGTTTTCAGGTTATCCGTTGCAATCTCCCGTTGGGTGTGTTGACGGGTTTCCTGTTTGTAACTGTTTCATGCAGTGCGGAGAATTTCTTAATCCGCCGGTTTGCTCGTGAGCTTCTGTTTAGGATGTAAACGCGAACTTTTGTAACGTGCGACTTCGCCTGTGAGTAACATGGCGCGACTTGATTGCACAGAAATGAGAGAGCAGAAACGGGGAATTAGAGGTGACTACTGGGAACGTCCGTACGCACTATGCGGGATTTTTTCCCAACCAGACTCTCCCTGCACTGCCACTGAGGGTTTGGGTACAAATCAGCCGTACAGATAATCGTCTTCGTTCGTGCTTGTTTATTTTTGCATACCGTGTAATGGTTATCTTACAGTAAACAATTCCCCATACCGGGCGTCTCTTGTGCTCATACCAAACGTATGTCGAAAGGGCGATACATGTCTCATGTAAGTGTCACATCGAAGGAGGAGCTTTGTTATTGCTAGCAAGATCAACTAAAGGGAATATCCGTCCCAGATGGTGCTTTGTAGGTTGTTTGACGTATTGTTTACCGGTCATCACTGAAAAATTCAAGTACCCGGGCTCACAGTCCAGATGAATTTTATCTACCCTTCTGAATCTGGATGCGTTGAAACCACTCATATAAAAAATGGACAGTCGTTTTGGAGGCGAGAATCTGCCTAAAACGGCAAGAATTGCCTTCTCATCGGATGCGCTGTATCAAGGTAAACGATATATAACACTGACTGTGGGACTTGAATTTGAGCCTGTGCTCCGTATTTCTCCAGATTCTAATACCCCTCCCTCCGGTGACTGGATTTTGGAGGATTCTGGCTTTGGTTGTTGTGGTTGTATGCTGCCTCCAATACTGGCAAGACGCCCAGAACTATACAGGGAACACCTAAGGTTATCAGCAAAAATCTTTGACTCAAAACCCCTTACCACAAGGCAGCAGATGGGTGGCAGTGCACCGGAACTGGCACTATTTCCTAAATAGATGCCAACTTTCATCCAGCCTCCAACCTGGATAGCCAGGAGAGTATGACTTGTCAAACCTGTACTAATCGGCCTGCCTGGCATGAGCGGCTGTCGGTGTGGTCGTCACACCGTCCAGTGTAGCTCAGTATATCATCGAGATGTGCAGACCGTCACATCGCGTCAGTGTCTAGTCTAGTCCTCTCATTCGCCCACGGTGGGTCTGCTTCATGCGATGAGTACCCTGAAACGCTCAGTTCATCATAACAGATATCTGTTGAAAGTCATGTCTCTGTACGAACTAGAATGCGAGTGTTAGTTCCATGAAACAACTATCTTATTCCCGATAACTTATGAAATGTTTTCAAGTAGTTAATATGTATGTATTTGATAGCCACGTCCTCATTTGGCTAGGTAAAAGAGAAAGGCAAGGGACAGAGGTTGAGAATGGAATCCTAATAACGGGAGGGAAAGTATGAATGGCAGTTGAGCCTCGTTCTTCTCTTTTTGACCCTTTCTTTCTGGTCGCACATTGACGGCCTTTCAACCGTTTCTGACCCCCGAGGCTGTGGGAGCGATTGGCGGCTTTGTACCCAATTTTGTTTCATGTGCCATTGGAGCGAACCACATATGAGTCCTTCGAGGTGTTGAAGGTGGCCCCAAAAAACTTCATTCGATTCGGGTGCTTGTGAATACGGTGGACTTTACAAGAACACGTCGAAGCGAAAAGGCCAGGAGTGAGGAGAAAGACTGGATTTTCATACAATCGTTGAGGGCGACTTCTGACCTGTGTGGCTTCGTTAATGGTTAGATGTGTGAATGGACTGCAGAGTCCTTTCAGTTGTAGATGTTCACACCTGGACTGATCACCCGAATGACAGTAATCCCCACTCAAGTTCAAATTTATCAGAGGCCCTGGAAAAAGCGCCTGGATTGACACGTATCCAGAGGTGTACTTAAGTAGATGACGTAACTTGAGGTCGTGGATTGATGCCTCAGGAGTGCAACACACAATACTCGAATAAGTAATTTGGAGTAGTTGGTTGATTGCGCGTAATAAAATTCGATTGCTTTCTTTTTATTCAGAAACATTCAACAAGCGGAGATTTACTTGAAAATGGAAGGAGAACAAAAAAGGGGAAAGTGTTTTGCTTATGTCACTGTTGGTTGAATGTCAACTTGTGTGAATGCTCGGCCATTTCTGTTGCGGAAGAGATTGGTTTGACGGGACTGACCTGGAGTGTACAGGAAAAGTCTGATACGCGAGAAAATGATTTTAAGGTCTACCTGGGGTATCCTACCTGAGTTGCGAATCGAGAGCATGGTTCGGTTTGTGTTGTGGGGTCAAGCGAGTCTGAGGGTGCTGACTGTTTCCGGGTTCCCCTAACTAATGCGTACAGCAGATACTCCCAGATTCACACCAGTCTTTTGAGTTACACTAAATAGTGTATCCTGTTCTCTGTAGCAGGATAATGTGATGGAGCCACTGTCAACGGTTGGAGGATTGGAGTGCTCTTTGCTTAAGAGCACTTTGTGTAACTTATTTACTTCCCTACTCGGAAAACGGCAGTGTTGTAGCAATCCTGAGAGTCCTCTTGTATGCTGGTAAGATTTTCAAAACTTGTTTTTGATTAGGTATTTTGTTCTTTTGGCGACTAACTGTCAAAATGTTGGGGTCAGTTTCCGTCGGAGTATTGATCGAAAATGCTTTTTACCCTTAAACGGTAGCATCAAACCATATATATCGCGCATGCACTCAACAACAACTTTCACAGTATCAACATTGATGTAGCTGGCTGGTTCCCTGTGGTTCATCGGAATAAATTTCCACCCAAGTGAGCGTATTTTGACGAGAAGTCGAGGATGCGTACAAAAACTATACGTTATTCGGATTCAAAACAAGCAGTAAATGGATTTAACTCTAGTCAGCATCATTAAGTGCGTCAACAAAGTGAGCGGCAAGAAAGTAAGTGGTTTCTGTGAACATTTGTAGAACTGGTTCTGCCATATTCCATAATTATACACTTTGGCTGTGCTAAAACAAGCCTACTTTTGGGAACGATCTTATAAAACGATTATGAAATTTTATGTATGTTATGGGTATGAAAAACCAAGAAGAATACGGTTTTGTTGGTATACTGGACGAAGTGAGAGAAGCTAGAAGCTCTCGCTATTGAACGGTAGGAACCTAAGGTGATTGAAACTGTCAATCTTGTGAACTTCAACCTGCAGTTTTAGGTAGAACGGTGACCGCAGATGATAGGGCAGGTAGTTGACAGTTTGCCCCAAATCAGTATTAGTTGACTACATTAAGGACGATTGGAAATCACTCATTTTTTCAACAAATGTAAAGGTCACTTAAGATGTTCAACATCAAAATCTTTTACGAACGTCGACAATTGAATACAGAGAGTAATTCAGCGAACAAAAATAAGGACAGAAGGCAATTTTCAATAAATGTAACAGTCGTGGTGTGTGAAGTTGCAGGCTTCATAGCCACTGATATAATTACGTGGTGATCAAATGCCTTAATTGTTAGATTGCTATTTATGTCCTGAATCAACGACGATCCAGTTTACCTTGGAAAACTATTAGGCACTTCCTTACCGCGTGTTCCTCGCCTGCTTCTCTTCCATTTAATGGCCAGTGGTAAAATTCACCTGCACCAATTCTTGAGGTGACCGGTTGTTGTGAGACTCCCGAGCCAAAAACACTAATTAGTAAAGTACAATTTGATCCTTCTTGTTTGTAAACCTTCTTCATCACTGATAAGCTGACAGCTGTAAAATTTCGGTTGCGTCAGATCAACCATGTTTAAATCAAAATTCGGTGGTTCTTTATGTTGAAAACCTACTCGATTCGCCGTTTATCCAAACCGTGACGAAACATAAAATCTGGCAATGGACTAGTCCAACATACCTTCAGGATACAACATCAGGTGGGAATAGGTAGCTTCAACCTTGCATATTTCGTTGCCTGCCATGTAATTACAGCTTACTGTGTTGCAAACGACACTTGTAAAATTTGGTTTCCTCACTACCGATTCAAATCTATCGATCCGTATTCTAACTGTACGAATGAAATCTGATTACTCAAACTGTTCCGAGGTCTTCTCGAGGGAGGTTAGATTGCAAATGTAAGTCTTAGAACCATTCGAAATCCCTAATTCCGAATATTACATCCTGTAACCTTCTTCTTGTTCTTCACTAACACACAAGTCATTAATTTATTCCAGTTGGTCGCTGATCCATCAGCGTCACTTCAACGTTTCACCATTATGCTAAGCCAACATTACTCGTACAGATTCAAGGAATCTTTTTCGCACGTACAGTGGCACAGATCCATGGTCTCGAATCTAACATGGTTCAACAAGTGCGTGGTCTCTCATGAGATCATCGTCTATTTTATCCACGATGGAAGAGCTGCGTTTTCTGAGCTGACACTGTAGTGTTAAACCTACTCCTTGATAGTCCGAAAACCGGAACATTTGGGGGGGATTTTCTCCCAATATGTGCTGTGTTTTAAAGTCATATTGATGCATACACAGAAGTGAAAACGGCTTTTGGTGTCTAAAGGACATACTACGTTGAAAATTTTGAAGTGACCAAAACTATTTTTGCCCAAAATATCATTCATGAAACGCGAGGGCTACAAGTTTATGATACAATCTTATACACAAGTGCCACAAATCGTGGTTCTGCAGCATACTTAAGAAGCACACTAACGAGGAAATAATGATCCCGTTTTCTTGTTCCTTATCAGAATAATTCACAATAACGAAACGCTTTTTGTTTTTACTATACAGAACTGATTATCTAGCCTAATTTGCACATTTGTTAATCAGCACGGACCTTGTTTACAGAGCCATACCTTACAATGAATGGACGGCTTTTGTCCACGACATAGACCACTTTTCCAGCAATGAAAAATTCTAAAACTGGCTACACGGTCACTGAATAAATCAATGAAAAACACAGCTAAAGAACACGGTGTATTATCTGTGAAGTTTGGAAGGTATTTCTTTTGATTCACTCGTTTTCTTTAGTCTTCATTGCTACAAGTTGTTGGACATTTTGTAGGGAATGCGCGATTCAGTGTGGTACGTTAATAAAAATACAAAGTCTAGATATACATGAGCAGGCGACAGTTCTGTGAAGTAGCCTGATAAGTTTGATAATATTAGAAGAGACCCAATTGCGAAAATGTCAACTTAAAATTGCGTATGTAAGTCCCAGATAAATGTGTTTACTAATGCGATATTTCAGTATCATATGAGTGTGTACTTTTGTCCAGCCTATCAGATCGGAACATCCGGGCTGTTCAGATGTAAACTGACAATCACTAGACGTTTTTCGATTTTGCAAATAATGGTTGAACAGTAGGTCGCACCTATTTCTGGACCGCTGCACAAGAACTTTTCCAGGCCAAATTAATTGTCGGGCTGTGTGATACAAACAACCGGTGAAAATAAATGTTGTCCGGCATAGTGACGCACGAGTGGTTGAATACAGTGGTCTATTCGTATACAGGACGTTAGTAACTATCGTCCCATCAGCCACACATCAATC
>QNGE01008417.1:2083-17171 GCA_008508345.1 Paragonimus westermani
ATCTGAATGCGAACGCTGCGATCAAATGTGAGTGATGGTCAACTTGAAAATAAACTCGACAGAATTGTAGAGAGAGAGTGTGTGTGAGTGAGAGGGAGTAGACTGATTCCTGTCTGTTTGACTTCCACTGGTTGTGTTGGGATGTGTTTAAATCAGTCAGCTCACGACTCTAAGCAGCTGTATCATGTGGGTTCATCGAGTAACCAGTATTTGCTACATACTAGGAGAAATGAGTGAAAACGGTGAACTGAAAAATAGCCTCAGTAACAGCCAATAGACGGTTGCCCTACCTACAGTTTATAATCGGTATTTAGGTTTGGATTTTAATGTCATTTCTTAGATTGTGAAGCTATTAAACCGGTCGGTATTGTTGCTTCTTAATGCCTAAAATCAGGTTTTGACCAAAGACTCGGTCACTGTTGCGGTGGATGCTGTTGTCTACTATCGGATCTATAACCCAGTCGTGGCAATCACGAATGTTGAAGATGCGGACCGTTCAACTCGTCTATTGGCTGCGACCACTTTGCGCAATGTGCTTGGGACTAGAAATTTGGCTGAAATTCTCTCCGAAAGAGAATCAATTTCTACTTCGATGCAGGTGAGTTGACCAGGAGAAAGTGAAGAATGTAAGGATGTACTGCACATGTTGAAGAGAGTTTCCACAGAAATAAGATTGTTTAAACACTTTTCGTACGTTTCAGTGCGAGTTTTCACATCACAAATAACTTCATCCTTACTCAAACTAGTCAACTCTATTTTTCGGTTCAACAAACTTCACTGTGAGGGCGACCTTTTTCAGGTTCGAGTGAGTACGTTTGTTTTGCTTCCAGTGTATTTTGCTCATAGGAAAATGAAAGTGGTTGGTAACCGTAAGCTTTGGTATAAGTCACCGTTCGAGTTAAATTTAAAATATCAACCTGTGAATCAGAGTTTGTTTGAACTGAAAAGTGGTGTCACCTTCACCTTCATCCAACGTTTAACATAGTTTCATCTCTTTCATGCCCGTTTCATTCCAACTGTTTGTCCAAGTTGACCAGGTTCGGTGGTAGCTGCCACTGTAGACAATTAAAAGTGCACCGTGTTGTGACCTAGTTAGTAAAGGACCTCGTAGGCATCGCTGGATGTCTTCGGTGTTTGGGATTTGTGCGCACTGGGTTGACCTTGCTATCCTAACTGAACGCTGGGGTTGTCCTCGGTGATCGATTGGTACATGCATTTTCCGTATAATTTGTTTGGTCCGTGAACTTCAAGGGGGTTATTGACGTTATGTGTGCATAAGGCGATCTTTACAATCATGGTAAGCCAACATTTTGACCAGTTTCCTTTGCACAGATTCTAAGATCTGCTGCTAACCGTTTCTTTAGTTCATATCATGTGATTAAACATTTGGTTCTGCTACCTTGATCGTATCCACTGTGAGGTCAGTGGCGCGATTGTCTTCCGAGCGGATGTATGAGCTTTAGGACAACTGTAGTGGCAAAGGTATGAATTTCTGATAGGGTCAAGTTGACGAACGCAACTCGGGACCTGGAAGGTTCAGTAACGAAAGAAGTCAGCAGAACACGAAAGATACAATGAACTGTGAGTGATAGTTGTTGTCTGAAGACCGAATTTCGGGTCGCTCCTTAGCGTATATATGTGTGTGTACTGTTGTCCATGGCTTACGACCATAGCACGTACACAGAAACGGGAATACGATAAGGTTAACGCTGTTTTCACTACCGGCTGTGATCCAGATATCCAAAAGAAAAACGTTTCAAGCCCACAATCCAGAACTAAACGTCAAAGTGATTACCCAATCACTTAACCACTAGACCACGGGGCTGCAGCCAACGGGGTTGCAGGAGAACAGCTGACCTACGTTCCTTTCTATCGGAAAACATCGGGTAACCATTTGAGAGTGGTGTGTACGATATTCATGGTTAGATTCGACAAGTTCGAAACAGCTGTCCGTCACTTAACTAATGGATGTGGGGACAAAAATTGTGCGAATAACCTGTCTAATAAATGTATCGGATTTTTGCATTGTAACTCTTCCTTGGGGTTCTGCAACACCCACGGAATTATCTTTGAAGAGAGCTGTTTTTTCCAGTCAACTTTATTTTAGATGAGTGTAAGTGCTGCACTATCATCTGGGTCACAGGTTAATGGGCTCCGGTTAATGGCAAGAACGACAGCCGCTCCCGTCCATATCAACTGGCCTACACTTGCTAGGATTTCGAGTGGTCTTGAGGACAATCGTACTATTATCTGCAATATATATATCAATCTCGTTCTGATAGACTGGGAGTGAATGTGACAGACGTTGTTGATCATCTTGCCTACTTCGTCGTGTTGCGCTTGCTGGCTGGCATCAGCCATCTGAATAAATTGAAAGCGTTAGTATCCAGAAACTGAGAGAATTTTATATATATCACCGATTCTGTGTCGGGAGCTAGTAAATGAGTCGAAATGTAGGGAGGTGAAATGCACATACAGGTGTTCGTTTGGAAACGTTTGAGAATGCCAAAAATAACAGAGAGAGAGGAAATTAAGAGTGGGGCGAGCACAAGCATTCAAGTGTAATCCAAACACAGGCCAATGAACAACAGCTTGCCAGCGATGACATTAAAAGTTGTACACTACCTCAAAGTTGTCTGATGGTCAGGTTGGTTGTAGGCTAGGGAGCAGCTCAGGAATTTATACAAAACACCTTCGCTTAAAGTTATATAATAATGCCGCTGTCATCTAAACTCACGCTTGGAATGAGTTTCAAGTATACTAATCGAACAGCATTTCGTGGGAGCTCATGAATCCCTTGGGTTAGACAGAGAAAGTATGAACGATCTATCCGAAAACCGTGACAAACGTATCAGGCGGGTCCGAACTACACGATGTTGCAGATGTTACTGTGATTATGCTCTATCCCATCGTCCAAGACACTCGTCAGTCTGCGTCACCTTATATTATTTTTTTCCCAAGTGACTTCCGGACAACTTAAATAACCTCAAATAACTCAAAAGAATGCGGGAAAATATCTGGTTGTCGAACCCGTTTTTTGTGGCAGTGATGAGGAACGGTCAGGGTGGAAGTTCAACACAAGAAACAAAGGGGGACAATTAGGGCCATTAAAGAGATTAAACGGAGTGGTATTACCTGATTATGTTACCATATGGATTGGCTTACTAGACCAACGAGTTGAATGATCCAAAGCCCTCAACCTGGTAATTGATGCCAGTCTACTTAAGTCAGCGATGCGTTCATGGCCGTCATATTTCATGACCTTGTCGCTGGCTGTCGACGTTACGGTTTTCTCCAACTGTTGGTGGTCTCGGTGACCCACTTCCAATACGTTGAACTCTCAGTTGACACATGCAGTGTATGGCGTAATCCGGGATCGTTCACACGTCCGAAAGTAAAAACCCATAATGCTGCAATATCCAACGGTGAAATCTCCACGATTTATATGTCGACCATACATGATTTGAAAAACAGTTTAAATTAATTTCATTGTTTATCAGAACCACTAAGCCTGTCCTTAATTGGTTCATTTTCATTATCACTGACAGTGGCCAAAATTCATGTCCGTTTGAGTCAGAATCGACAACACAATGTGCGTCAGCTCGGCTAAGTAAGATTGCCTTTTACACAGCATGTATATGAGTGAACTAGCCTTCAGTGAGTATACGCATAGGTGTCGTCCTGAATTTGATTTCGGGGGCTTGCCTATCATTATGTTGTTCTGAGGAGAGTGTTTCCCGAAATGGGACAGTATGTATTCTAACTTGCCCAGCTGGTGAACACTTGGAATACTCGATAAATTGATCAACCATTGTCAATTAAGCCATTAATGTTGCATCGAATCGTCACATAGAGTTTTATTGCAAGAGACACGTGAATTTTCAGCCGCATTTATTCATTCACTGAATTACAGTCATCGGAACCTGATGCGGAATGAGAAAAAAACGTATGTAAGAAGGAGATGCGAAAGAAAGGGGATGCCTGAATCCATGTGAATGACGGTTTTTCAAATTTATTAACAACTATCTCATGATAGAAGGTTAAATAAACTGGTACCCTGTGTACGGACATTCAAATAAACTGATTAATCAAACACGCGATTAGTTTGCGAAGAAGAAACAAGGCAGCAGAATACGGTGTGTAACAGTGTGAATTTGCAGTACACAGTTTATGGAAAAACATGTCACAAGTTGTAATAAGTTTGGATGAGGGAAAGTAAACTAGATGAGATAAGGACTTCCCATTGCATATAAATAAACACCTGACAGAGTGGTGCTCAAACGCAAACTTTTTAGCAAGAAGACCGGTAAATAAATTGATGAAGAATAAATCCGGAATTATTAAACGGTCAAGTAAATACAGATATTAAAGCCGACCAATATGTCATCAGAGTTTTCGTACTGTCAAAAGTTTCCCTCAGGCCGTCAAGGAAAGAAGCACCAGACACAAGTTTCGCTCTTGTTGTTCGAATTAGGAAGAACTGTATACTTGACTGCGGTTGTTATCCTTGTCAATTGGGAATGGTTTGTCATGTGTATCAAATTCCGCCTACATTTTGAGAGACAGGCTTACGTTCTAGCCTGCCAAAGAATTCTGTTTGAAGATCCTGAATAGTGACCAGCAGAGTAAAGTTGGGATAACTGCGTAAAATATGTTGCTGTTTTCAGCAGCCCAATTTGCGTAACCCACAAAAATATCCGCAAACTTGGCAGTAACTGCCAGTTTAGGCGTAAACTTACCTCACAAAAAAGAATATAGTTATGTGGGGGGAGAATAGGACACATTTTTAGGGACATTGTGGTTGTCGGCACTTAGTGCAAATTGGTTGCTAAATGCGGAGGTAAACTGCATTCGGTTACTGCGGGTAGTTTCTGAAACAAGAGTAACATCATCAGATTGAAGAATGTTTCGGTCGTATTTTTTCAAAATCCGAAATTCGGTACCGCACACATCTGAAATTAGTTTGATGAGTAGGAAACAAGATCAATCGAGGAAGCCAGCAAATTTTAACGTACACTGGGTTATTTGGTATTCAAACTGTCTCATGCTTGACTGAGAACTGCAATTTCATTTCGTAAAGAAGACAATTTCTCACACCTTCCATGTGAGTTGAGTAAGGCTAGGGGATAAGGAATAAACGTTCGTCTCATTGTTTGGATGATAACTGTTCCCCTCATGACCTTAACTGTCACGAGTAATGTCACTGTGTCTCGATATTCACCATCCAAACTGAGAAATTCAGACTGACGAACCAACCGGAAATCTCCCAGTCAAGAACCCATACCTCAACCTCTGATCCTTTCGTATAACTTGTAGACATCTCATTGGTTGGACAGACGTGGTCCATCTAATTATCAGTTCTCTCTGATCTATCGGTTTTTAGTCGCCAGTTTGAACCTCAGTCAACCTACCTCGAGCATGAAAAGTCTGTTGCACTGGTTGAAAGAATTATCCTAATATGGCGTTTCACGCGCCTACCACCTCTCGTTGTCTACAAACGTGAATTAACAGATTATAACGGTTAGTACGGATGACGTATGTGTGTTATCTGTAGGCCTGAAGCATTCTAAGCGGATTCTTGGTATGCGAGTAGTGGTGGACACTGGTGGCATACTGATCACGTGATTCACTGATCATTAACCGTCCATCGGCAATATCTCGGTTGCCGGTTGCAGATGTCCTAACTAAGCGCCAAAAGACTGTGTTGCTGCTAGCTTGGTCAGTCCATTTGATACTGGATAGATGGCGGAATCGACCGCGGTCGAATGCCTAAAATTTAGGTGCGTCGTCCACAAGATTGGGTCGGGATTATGATTCACAGAGCAAAATCAAAAACACACGCATTGAATAACCTCTCTTTAATCAAAATTCAGGCTTCTTCGCCACGCCACACTGGGCAATTGTTAGCGAATGCAGCACCCGCTTTCGCTACAGTATCGTAAACTGTTCTCGACACTACTTAGGTACATGTAACAAACAACCGTCTCAAACGGAATGTCTACAGCGAAAAAACTAGGATCTTAGTCAAACCAATATCGTACTAGTGCCACACTTTGAAAGTGTGAACAGAACACTGTACGAGTGAGCACATCATTCAATCTACCTGACAAACAACAAAACAAAGCAATATCATCCACACACTGATTATCGTTTTGTTTTCTAGCTGGCTGATCCTCCACTTTAGTAATATCTCCTTCGATCGTCCTCAAAGAAATACTTCATGCAGTAGTTGAAGAGGTAAGGAAAAATCGGACACCGCTGTCAAAATCCACGTGAAATTAAACGGTGAGAGTTGACAATTCAGTACTGCGCACTTCACGCTTCCTCTGAGCATACAACGGTTTGAATCACTTAATGAAATTAAGTACTACTGCTCCGCGATGGAGAGAAGCCAAGGGAACATGTCCGAGGCAGCCTTAATATTTAAAAATACCAAATCGTCGATTGAGAAAGGTGGTTCCAAAGCCTCACACTCGGTTGAAACTCGAAGTTACGGTCGGTACATCAGTGATCACACCGGGAGTTTGCATGTTATTCTCGTGTTTGGTTAACTCTATGTTTCAAAGCCTGTGAGTATATTTAACGCGGTAGAGGCGAGGTTGACATATCAATGGTTGTAGAATGTTCTTTTGGCACCTCTATTGAAGACAGGACTGTGTGTTGATAAGCAACAGTTACGGAACTCTGGTACAATCTCCCCTGTGGAATGACGGAATGTGGTCAGTTGAGACGTCAGCGGCTCACCTTCATTTCCTAAAAGAACTGAATTGAGTAGGTCCGGACCTGAGCCCTCCATATTTTCTCACAAGTTGGGCTTCAACACTTTCCGACGGAGGATTATCTGGGTTTTTCATCGTCACGCTCACCCACATATAAAGTATAAGCTTTAAAATATGGTGACCCACGCATGTAACTTGCTATGGTGAATGTATATCACCCATACACTGAGAAGGAGGAAACTTTATAACAGTATGGTGTAGCATACACAAACTATCTGGATTAAACGGTAGAAAAATATTCAACGGATTAATCAGTGCCATGCCATCCTATGTTTGCCGCTACACAACGGCGTAGTGATAGACAGGGTCATCATGCATGCTGTGGCTAAGCACTTGTGAGCGTTTAACAGTCACCTGCAAGATTTTATCACTGAAGGGTGCCACATGAAAGTCCCTGCAACTGCTGTGATGAATTTCGATTTGGCTGGTATAGATCATACTTTGTTGACTACCATAACGATGTTGGTAGTTTGTTTACGAACGACTGTTGAAGCCCATTATTAGCCCATCTAGGCGGTCAAACCACGAATCTTGTATGACAGGACTGTCGTCTCGTTTAGTCCCGTGACTGATTGGGCTTATTCCAACCCCAAACATGTGGTTCAGATTTCGCTTCCTCAAAGGAAGCATTTATTTTCGAAATATTTTGCAACTTCCCTTCGTGGGTTTTTCCTTGTGGAAGACACAATGCAACGAAGCCGTTTGCTATTAGGCAGACGATAAAACCGATATGATTTAATGAGCAAAATTTTTCATATACAAGTCCAATAACTTATGTATCGGGAAAGACGGAGAGTGCACCGTCCACTGGCATATTTCTATGGGTTATACTGGTTTGCAATAGTCAATAAATACCATGCAGGTAGTATAAACTTGGATACCTGACATGGTTATGCACCTTAAAAGCACCCTGACTTTCAAATGTTGGCATAGTCAAATACAGATATGATGACAGAACCTGTAAGACAAACATACACACAAACTGATAAACCTAGAAGTTATGATTACTGGCCAAAACCCAGGGCCGAATGAATTTGTGATTGAAATGTAACATTTATTCAAAGCCTCATTAAACAACGTAATACAACGTTGATGTTTATCACATTTGATACACGGCTGTAGATATCACATCGCCTGCCTCACCGCGTAGTTAGTAACATTTTGAATCTGACGGAAAACTAACTGAAAACCAAACAGGTATCAATCTTTTAGCCTAGGTTTGTAAGTAAAAAAAGCCTGATCTAAGGAGCGTATTAAGTTCGTAATACAAGTATTTATTTCATTGCAACTTTTCCAACTCAAATGACCATCTATGTTAGTGCTAGTCAATCGGTTTTCGGGACACTGCGGGCAACCATATACCGGAAAGAGGATGCTATACTTCTCTGTAAAATTGCTATCCTCTCTCGTGAATTTGAATTCCATGTGCAAAGTTCTTCGTCCGATTGTTCACGTGCACATCAGTACTCGTTCATGATTCTCGTTAGAGCCACCTACAGCTGTAATGTTTAATTAATCGGGGGTCTGCTAATTTTTAATGTGCTGGTTATGAAGAAGAATGCAACATCAGGGGCGAGCTGTAATACTCAACGCTTTAACCATCGTTTCGACTTCAGGAATTTTTGCAACCCAAATCTTATTAACAATGGAAAAAGGGTTGTGTGGGTTTTGCTACGGTTAGATCAACTTGCGTTCCTGATTAAACAAGGGTGAGACATATATATAAGGTTTTTGTCTGGTGTTGTTTATTAATTCACGTCACACTGCAGGCGGGACTTTGCTACCATTGTTATGAACGCGTGCGTGTTGTATGTAGACAGTGAGAGTGATGCTGTACGGAAGACAAGGGAAGGGAGGCCCTTACAAATCACTCGAGTTTGATTAGAACGTACACTTTGGTTCTCTGATAGTGCATGTAGTACGACAGTCGAATCGTTCTCCAGCTTCTGAAACTGGTATACACCTTTCAGAGGAAACCTCATATGCCTGTTGTGTTCAGAAACACATACCTTTGGCAGTCTGCCTGTTTCTTGTATGTAAATAACAATGCAATCACTACAGTCTGTTGCGTAATATCAGTTTGCTCAGTCGCAGATTCAGACTGGATCCTTACGGTGTATAACTGGTCGTTCTATATTATCTAGTCTAAATACGGTACAGATGGCGTACTCAGAGAGAAAGGAGCGAACTTTCGCAGTTATTCATTTACAGTGCAGTATCCGCATGCTACGTTAAAAGGGTCTGTTGTCTGGCTTCTTTTTTAATCGACATGTTTACAGTTGAGTTTCCGATAAAATCCTCTGGATATTAGTCGACGCATAAAATTTCTTTACTTTGAGGAGTCGGTTTTGTTTTGAAGAGTTCAGTGGTACAAATCCTATCTGTTCTGTTGATGAATGATCGGATGAATGTTTTCTTCGTATCCAATGGACGCGACAAATTGAATTAAGTATACCGGCCAGAATGGGTTTGTTTGTGGCACAAGGAAACCTGGAATCTCTGTTTATCAGTAGCTTTGAGAAGGCAGTCTAGAGAATGAACTGAACGCTTTCCGGGTTTAGTATTCAACGTGAACGCAATGCTGTTACATTTTGAGCCTAGAACATGTAGGAATTGACTGCGAGTGGTCTGTTCCATGATTACGAACTTATCCTCCACACACCGTGAGGGAATAGGTAAACTTGCTCACGACTTGTGCTTTCAGTTATCTGAGGAAAAGATTAGCTGCTGTGGCTGCAATATGAGGATGCGTAGCCCCACCACCGATCTCTTTGTGCTAATTTTGTTGAATGTAAAGGGTGTTGAGTAATGGAACAGTTCAAGACCATAAACATTTTCTGAAGGTGCCAAATTAGTGCTTGTGCGAAGAGGATCTTCATCTTCTAACAAATCTTTAACGGCAGCAATACTATGACTTATCAGTACACTGGGATATACACAGGTTACATCGGATTTTAGAAAATAAGGTCACGTTTTCAAGTTCGCCAACCAAATCAAGCGAATTAATAACGTCGTCTACCACTTTGTTCCAAATTGGTTTAGTTAACAAACTTATACGCTGGACTGGTGGTATAGTTCACGAATGGGTCTTGTGAGTATTCCAATTTTTGCACTTCTGAATGATCACAGAATCGAGAAGGGCAGTTACTGATTGGGTTGAGGATGAACAAACTGAACCGTCCAGAATTATCTTCTCTACCTCGGAAAAAACTGGTCGTCTGCGCCTTGACTTTATTCAAAATTGGATCAGTCTTTTGTCCACTCATTTCTCCAATAATTACCTGTATCCAAGTGATCGGGCACTTTCATTCAATAATCTGGATTAAGAACCACAGTGGCATTGCTATTCTTGGTCATAGCATATAGCAGTACATAGAACCCACATGGAAACGATTTCACATAGGAGAAATAACCGATCACGAGGCGAGGGTTCAGTAAGTCGTGGTTGTGACTCATTTGAAAAGGCGAAGTAACGTTTGCGTATGCACAAGATTTCAATGTTTTTACTTTGAAGGAACACTTCTCCGTGATCTGCCGTTGATACTGACAGTGATCAGCCAGGCAGTGTGTATGTGTGTGCGTAAACGTCGATTGTGTGTGATCGTAGGCACACCTCTTTTCGCCTGGCACTGTGCAGATCTTGGTAAGCTGGGTTTTAACTAGAGATTTTAGGCAGATGTTGGTAACTGGCGAGTTAGTGTTTGGCCGAGTCGATGGACAAAGTTACCCGAAAATGATCCCAAGCCCTGTTAAAATGGCCAAGTTTGCAACAAACTCCCTAGGGAGACATCAAGGCACAAAGAACTACAAAAAACCTTCAGAACAATGTTTGCACGGGAGAAATGGCATGCCCGCATTATCAAACAATTTAACGAGCCATGAGTAGGACCTCTTTGGTAAAAATGTCACATATGTGCAATGTCACACTTTGTACAAAACGACCGACGTGTGTAGAACGCAAAGCAACCACTCAGTTACAGCGTGTTATTTAACCAACTGTAAAATACGGGAAAAAGCCGACTAACATGACATTAAGAAATATAAACGTTTTGGTAGGTGAATGCCCATCTCACCCTATCCCTATGATACCACCTGTGGTGCAGACATTTAAGCGGTTTGTACAAAATCTTAAAATCTGTTAGACACAGTCATGAGCGTGTAATTACAAGGTATTTATCGAAATCCTGCAATTTAAACTTCATAGACACAATTTTGTATATGGAGGTGCACTTGTGCATTGTGTCTGAATGCAGTGGGCAATGATGATGGAGTAACGCGATGGTCCGTTGCAGATAATTATTAATACTGTGGGTTCTTAGGCTGTTGATGGATGAAGAAATTTGAAAGAGTTGTATCCATGCCTATTCACAAAAGTTAACAAAACGTTTTTAGGTATGATGAAATTATGAATGCTAACAACGAAGATTCCAACACAGTGAAACAGCACGGTGATAATTTGCACGACACTTATGCACATTAACAAAAACAGGTCGGCATACGCACTGGGTGACCCGTGGGAGCGTTCTAGAGTGGTGATCATGGTGATTACAACGCTCGTATATGTGCCTGCCGGGTAGGGTTTTGACTGTCTTAAGCGATTCGGGTTTGGCCACAGATTTAGGCAATACACTCCGGAATGCTCAGGCTCTAAATCGGAACACGTGTTGTAGCAGAGTTGACTATCCACTTGAAGTTCACGTTTAGGAGAATTGGTCCGTAATAGTTCGTTCTGTCTGTCACAAAATGTCTGCAGATCGATGACCAGGTATGTGTCGGATTTTGTAGGCTAATATTAATTTTTCCCTCCGACGACTGTGTTTCGAGAAGAACTGACCTAACCCCAAGTGTCTTTCTGTGTATGAGTTCGCCGTGTCTACCGATACCCTTAATGGCCTGTCATCGAGAGCCCCCGATTGAATTCATTTCGTTTTTAACTGTGAATGTTAACCCTACAACAAGGTCGTGTGTTTAGGAAAAAAACTTCGATGTGAAATTGTTACCCGATGTCTCACCATTGTTGTACAACTTACAGATAAGTCCAAGTGGTCTCTCACTAGTGTTTGTCATTTTTTCAACTCGTGGATATACAGCTGAACTGCTTGATTTTTGACCTCTCCACATTAACTCTAAATGGTTTCATGTCAATGCCCTTCTTGTTTGATCGACTGGAACCGCAGCTTAACCACGGTTCCACCGTCATGACTTGGGAAGAGACAGATGTTTATCACAGTATGATAGGCAATAATGCAAAACAACCTTGATCCATATCCACAGTTACTCTGAATCACTGAGGCTCAAGTGTTGCAGTATGCCGTCTAAGTGTTCATGTGAAACGGGTTAACATTTAATCTTCTACAAAATAGAGACAAACCACATTAATTTTTGGAACAAGAGATTTTCAACAGAGTTTGGGATAAATAAACAGTTGATTGGTGGGCGTCAAATTGAAAACCTAAGTCTCAACTTACTTTGTCTTTCATGCCTATAGTCACTTCTGATTATATCAAACGGGAGTCTGTGGCAGAAGACACCTGTCAACATTGAACAGTAATTTCACTAACTACAAGTGTAAAACACTCTGGATTTCGAAGTATTACCAGTTTAAAGTTTGCTCGTTGAAATTCGGTATTTTATCACCTCTTCTGGATCTTGCTGATGAATGACCAATCGGTTCGACTTTCCACATTCTGGCCAGCATAGGCTTTCCAGCAGGTTCACCTGGAGTGAGAACATAAACTGTATTCGCACTGCGACATGGACCTCGACCGAGGCGCGTGCAAGAGCGGCGACGTCCAATTACGTTGTGGACAAGCGTGCCAGAATGCTCCCCATCTCTATAAATCTACTGATTTCTTGGTAGTGATGGCCACAACAAATTGGATGGTTGAGCTCACTTAATGTCCACGTGCTCGTTAAACTCAATGCCACTGACAGAATCTCTTCCAGCTGGATCATTATCGACGTGCTTTCTAATTTAAATGACATAATTCACCTTAACATCTGACTACGGTCTAAAAACAGTGACCGCGAGCCGAAATGACCAGAACCGTTTAAATTACGGAAGCCAACCTTGCAACAAACTGACTGGCTGTGACAAACAGTCCACAAATCGGCTGTCACGTTTTTGTCTGCGACCATCTCTATTTTGATCCGTGATGAGGAGTTGCTTATGTCAAGCCTGGTTGTTGTAATTGTTGCGATGGATGAGCTGTGTCTGTTCTCTGACTGGATGCATTTGAACACATTACTGTACAAAATTGCGGAGCTTTATGCCTGGTTTCATTGATGAGGTAGGATTAGTCTTCACACAGTATCAAACGTGACAACTTCCGTAAGTGCTTCTCTCGTACACCATGTAGACAAACATGAAACAAGGCAACTCGTCAGACCAATGAACACATTTCGCGATAAGATTCATCAAAACCGGTGTACCGGTAAACGATAAGTGACCTGGTGAAGGCAATCAGACGTAAAATTAATTCAATGCAAAGGACAAAGTTTTAGGGTGAACGATCAGCCGATCAATGTACCAACCATGTGGGTGAAAAAGTAAGTTTGTTTCCGTAGTTAGACATAAAGTTGAAACGTTCAGTTAGAATTTTTATAACACAAGAATACAGGTGTCTTGCTCTGTGGCAAACAGGTCGGTGGACTGTGTCGCGTACCTAGCAACCCAGTTGCGAAATATCAGAACAAGACTCCGAGGGGCACTAAGCAACTTCAGTTTATTGAAAAAGGGCACCTTTTTATAGAGGAACAACAGTACTTACCACTGTTCCCAAGCGACAGGTGTCCTCATGTTTTGGTTAGCCAGTTTGTTTCTGTGTTGTTTCACGATCTTGCGCCTAGCGTCTCGGCTGTTTGAATCAGATACGCATTCAACAGCAGCTAAACACCGTCTCTGATTGGTTGGCACCAGTCTGAGCATAATTCCGTCTGTAGCAGCTTGTACGCGAACACTGATTGGCTGAACCTTACGAGTCAAAAAATCGCTCCAGTCCATACTCATCACCTTCTTTCCTCTCTGATAAGTTTGTCCACTTCTCGTTCTTGATGACTCCTCATGGCTTGCATCACGGGTCTCTCTTCCCGGCGAAATCCGCTCTCTCAGATGCACACGATTGATTCTTTTCACCATCACGTCCACATCACCACCGTAAAGCTTATGTCGACGATCACTGACCATCATACCACGTGTCCACTGTTTTAGGTTCTCATAGACACACTAGACTCACCTCATCCTCTGGTTTAAAGCCTTCAAGTTTTCAAGCCCCATGACCATAGGACAAATTTTGTTGCATTCTGCCTCTATGTAGGCTCTCCTGAACATTTGACTCGTCTGATAAGTCATAGCGTAACAGCTGAGATGCCACGGGTAATTTTGTCCACGTCCTTGTCTGAAACATTCGCCTTGTCACAGTGTATCCACTAGTCTCATTCCGAATGTTTGTTCTTTCCAGAAGCATTAGATATGGGTCCTCCCCTGACTCTTGGATGAACGATAATAGTCTTTTAACAGCCTTAACTACCGCTTTCGCCTTCTCGTTTGACGGATTGTGGTACGGGTTGCTTGCTCGATGTTGGAACCCCCAGTTATCTGCAAGCGCCCTGAATTCAGCGCACACAAACTGGTGACCATTATCAGAGAAAAACACCTCCGGTATGACACAGCGAGCGAAGTGTGCACGCAATTTGTTGACGACCGCACATTTGATGGTACTGTTTAGCCAGTCGATTTCAAAATAGCCAGATAAATATTCCGCCGTGGCCACGTACTGTTTCCCGCCGTGTGTGAATAAATCGACCGCAACTGGTAGCCAGGGTCTTTCTAGAATTTCTCTCAGCATCTCAGTTCCTTTCACTTGGCTTGCATCGTGCCTTCTACAAATTTCGTAGTTCTTTATGTACTCGTTTACCTTACTGGACGTGCCTAGCCAAAAGTGAAGTTACTTTGCTCTCCGAACACAGCTGTTCATCCCATCATGTGCTACATGGATTCGTTCGATGAACTTCTGATGCAAATCCTTCGGGATCACTACCCTCTCTTCTACGGAAATCATTCTCTCCTCTTGGGCAAACTGATCGCGGTCCCTGAAAAATACCACCAGTTATTCGAGCAAGTTCTTCTTATTCTGTGGCAGACCATCCTGCATAACTGGAGGCAGCTTCTGAAGTACTCGACACGTTCCCGTCTCGTCCCTTAGTTCCACCATCTTGTCTATCGGTACCATCCTGCAGTCCGTTGATGAGATCGTCTCCAACTCAAAATCTTCCGTCATAGCACCATGTGTATACGCATGAGAGAGAGA
>QNGE01008418.1:0-17171 GCA_008508345.1 Paragonimus westermani
ACACTTTCGTTCTTGCAGAAGAACCAAGTCACATCGGGTCTACCACGCTAACTTATATTTCAACTCAAAGGCTTCTAAACTACCAGGTTGGGACACCCAAACAAGTGCGTATACGACAACACAAGGACCCTAAAAACATTTCTCCCCATATAAACTACTTTTTGGTCACGCATTTGAGGCTACATCTTTACAACCTGATGGAGCAGTAAATTGAATACTAACGCCAAGCTCTACTTATGACTTTCAGAAGTTATCAAAAATGGGCGGTCAGCCAAACGGGTGTAGGCGTTATCTTGAGAAAAATGAAGCCAACCTGCTGAACTGGGTGCAAGTTGACAATCAGATTTGTACAGAGATTCAAAGGTTCATGTGACTTAAGCAAACTTAAGGACAAGTGCACTGGCTGTCCCATCCACATGCACATTCGAAATTACACCGCCTTAGACTGACTTCTGGGCACTGTGTAAACGAACTGATAGACGCTTCTTACTTGGGGAATGAAATGAATGGATATGGTTGGAAACACCAGCGCTAAAATCGTCTAGTTCACATCACAGGTTAGACTCACGGGGTGATTCTTCGATACAATTTCGGACAATCATCTTATAGCATTACTAATGCAAGACTCAAAGTGAAAGAAAATAAACGAATAAACACAAATGCGCTCCGTAGTTCAGCGGCGGCGTAACAGCTGACGTTGGACAGAAACCAGCGATTAACTGCATTGCCAAGGTCACTTAACTACTTCTGGCCCTCGACAGATCACCTCAGAGACCTTTTACTTTGTGAATAAGCTACAGACAAACGCAATCATTTACTAAAGGTGTGTTAAATTTCGGCCTTAACAGCTGTAATTTTGTTAAATGTTAAGAAGCGACTTTGAATAAAAGTGGAGAATTCGCTTCGGCGGTGTTAGTTCAATCAAACAATGCAAGGTTTTCATTCAGCATCTATCGGACGAAATCATCAAATTGAACGTTATGTTAATCTTAACTGTGATTCCTGTGTAGTTTTGCTGACTGTGATTGTTTGCTTTTTTAATATTAGTAACGGCGAAAAACTCAACTAGTTCGTTATTACTGAAAGTGAGTTCGACAGTCTTGATGGGTGAATCAGAATATGGCCTAATGGATTAACTGGAACTGCACACTGGGCTAAAATTCCATCTCCACTAAGTCTATAACGAGATAATCAGTAACACACGTAACAGACCCCATGTACCAGTGGGAAGGACTCATGAATATGTACTCACCCAATCATCCGATATATAATCGCCAGCGCCTGTATTCCAATGTTGAGCAGGTCCATACGCTTGAAGATTCATTTCGTCACTTAGAAGTTGGTCCAATTCTTCTTCGTCTTGAAATGATTCACATCGAGTAACTTTCCGACGAGGACGGAGACTTTTACGACGTTCATTGTCGATGTCAACTGCTTGTTGCTCTTTAGCAAGAGAAACACATTCCTCCGAGTCTTTGTTAAACAACTTTGAGTTTTCTGAAGGATTCACTTGATCATCTTCTAAGAAGGCAGGTAACTTTCGGGGTCTTTGACTTTTACGGGTACGCGGGATCGATCCTGCTCCGGTAACTGACTGCTCAGGAGTTGACGATTTATACTGAGCATCCTCCTCCAAAGAAGCAGTTCCGGGTTCTTTGGTAAGTTGTGACTCACCAATAGTCTCAGTCATCTAAAGATTAAATCTGCGGCGGTGGCTGAAGAGCAGCAAGAAACGGGATAATCTGCAAAGAGCCGCAAGACCGGCGTATTTTAACATGCATGCGACTCCTATTACAAGTCGCCAGAGCTTTTATTGTGACAGTTCTGAATTATATTAAACGTACCCCCCTTGTTCGAAGCTACTTTATTGTAACGAGGGGCCTTAAAAATCGTTCCACATTTTACACAGATGTACAGGAGAAAAAGAACACCGAATGTATTTCTAACGGTAATCAAAACAGGATAAAAAAATAGTGAGTAGATCATTTGGAATCTAACGCTTCCGTCCCTTACACCTGTAGCAGGTCCCGCAATGGCATTCACTACGTGAACAAATAAACCAGGTTCACCTCACTGACCATCTTTAATGCAATTACGCACACCTCAGGCTCACATGGGGAAGGTTTGGCGCACTGGGTCCAAATAGGACAGTGTAAACGTTCTCAACATCCGTGTTCAACGTGCGGAATAACAGTGCACACTTAACGGACAGAAGCCGGTTAGAACAGATGTTCTGTTCCTTACAAGAAAAGTGAAAGAAAAACATTGATGAAAGTGAAGGGTCTATCAAGGTTGAGCTAATATGTTTGACGTTAGTAACCCCCCACGCTGGTGTGATAAGGCAATCCACGATCCCGAAGTTGCACGAAGCTTGATCCATACCTTTTGTATGAGACCAGATCGAGAAGTTTTCGAACGTAGAGCAACATCAGCTGAATTTTATGATTTGGTGGCACCTATCGTCCCAGTTCAGAAATCTATCGGAACCACATGTGCATGCAGCGATTATACGTTGGTAGTATACCAGAACAATACTATGAGACATAACCCTACACCCACGCAATAGTCGGCACTGGCAAAAACTGACGGAACCGTATCACGACCATGTTTGTCCACAGGTAGAGCTAGATCAACCCTCACGATAAGCGCAGCCATGGAACCATCCTGATAAAACTGTCACTTATTCGGGGTGGTGGTGCTCCGTATTAGCTATCTTCTCAAAGATCACAAACTATCTAACTGAGGGTATCTCGAACGTGGGTGCTTAGTCTGACTACATTTCGACACATGATCGGTATAACATGGGCTACTTATTATTCCAAGTGACATGACAGTCTGGTAGGGGATTGGACCTTAGTGATGTGTTGGCGTGAACATCTTGATGGCTTATTGTGGAGAGACTCATCTTTAACATCTCAGTCTACGGCCTGGAACACTCAACTAAAGTACCTTCAGTTTTCACACTTTAAAACGGAAGGATCAACAGGTCACTTTGGTTCGGATGTCAACATCGTTGGGAGACGGGTGTTGCTGCACTTCGGGGAATGCATTCCAGAGCAACAGACAAATCATCAAACTGACGGTACCCACATTGTCTATTCGGTTCCGGTGGTACAATTCAAGTGATCCCATGACCGCCGCCGTCCGATAGCCTGAAGCAGCTTTGGTCTTTAACACAACGACCGAATTGGTAAATAGGTAGGTTTTATCAAGGTGAGCTCCAGAGGTCAACCCTTCAGAAATCCTTCCATTGTCTGTTTGTCCCCAAACTGACTGCAACGAGGTGGCTAACGATACCGTTTATTCACATCTATCAGCTCTCCTTACACCGACACAATTCTAACACAACCATTTAAGGGGGGGTACATGAACACAGGTCAGCCGATTTGGTGAATTCAAGTCTCGTGCACGTGGTGAGTCTGCGCTAACACTATACCGCCCGGCAGTTGCGAAGTGCGTCGGTCAAAGACTATTTTTTTAACCAACACCAGCTTTAAACAGCACGTGGATCACTGGTCCACTTGGTATCCCCGTTGGTCTACTCTGGCGTAGCCCCGGGGTGTACCTACTAGTTAGCTGTGGTCAGCGTAGCCCCATTCAAGAGTGTCGTTTGTACCAAAGCAAAGGTTTAGATTCAGACTATAGGCTGGTGCTTTGTCACATTGTGCCTACTTTCATTGGGAAATGACCTAGCCAACCGCAACAGCTGGCTTTCCAGAAACTGGCCAGACAGACGCTAAACTACGTGCACCCATAAGACAAGCTTAGCAGTTCTAACATCGAAGATCCCATGGCTGCGGGATCCGAAGTTTACATGCCAGGAAGTGCTATAGCATGAAGAAGCGAAACTCAGCAAAGCCTTTATAGCTACTAGGTGCCAGAAGGAATATTCCTTAGGACGGTTCGTATGAAAGTTAACAACAGATATCTCTAAGAAGCTCGACTGTGAGCTTAGGACTAACCATTAATTTGACTAACTGAGCCGCTTGATGTAGTAGAACCTACGTTTGCTTCGGAAATTACCAGTACATTATTCAGGCTTATAATTACCGCCCGTCGAAGGATTCAATCTAATAAGACTGAACCGTAAACGATTAGGCTGTCATGACAGCGACCTGCAGCAAGGCAGATCGCACATGTACTCAAAAGTCCGGGAGATAGCGGTTTCATAAATTGATATAAGGGTTCAAGGCAGAGGCCCAATACACCAGTCGGTTAATATCCCTCGATGTGAAGCGGGCGTCTGTCGAGCTGAGAGGCAATCATTGAAAACTGGGTGTAGCACCGCTCTTGGAGATGACAGTGACCACTAAGAACAGACTAACATTACATGCATGAAGATTATTTGAGCAGGTGAGAATCAAGCAGTTCTTTAAAGCGATCTCCGGAGGCGTCGCTAACGACCTCAGAAGGTAGGCTGTTTTGAAGGTCCGAGGATGAAGCTTAAAAAGCTTCCTGTTGTCTTCGCCGGCCGTCATTCGCTGCAATGAAGAGCTGTTCTACGAGACATACTCTAAAGAAGAGGTATGTGAAAAACAACTCACCGTGAAGCCGTCGAAAGTCAACTGGATATAAATCAAGAACTTCAAGTCGAGACTCATACGCGACCTTTCTTGGGCACGTGACTAGTTTGGCGGCCGTGCGTCGGACACGCTCAAAAACAAGTACATCTTTCTTCAGGCCGGTATACACGACCTGATTAACATACTCCAGGAGTGGTCTTGAATGAACCCTGCGAAGCGTTGAAAACGCTTCCTTGTTTATGCCAGGGGGAAGTGCACTTAATCAGCCTAAGAGCGATAACTCCCTTTATTGCCGCCATCTCGTGGTGATATACGAAGGACAACAACCGGATCTCTCTTCAGATCGATTTCCATGATATCTAATGTGCTAAACGTAATGTGAATTGCAAAGGCGTTGCCAGAATCTCCATCGAGTGAAACGTGAGCACATTTATTGTCAGTTAGGGGGAGAATACACTCGTCCGACCAGCGCTTAAGCGCGTCACGACCAATCTGTAGTGCACTGGGATCAGTGGTATTCCAGGTTTTTAGATCGCCAACGTATAGGAGGACTTTGCTAGAAATATGACCCGAAAGGTCATTAGTGTAAATCAGAAACAACAGAGGACCTAGCAGTGACCCTTGGAGAACTCCCGGAGAAATGAGGGGGAGACGGAAGGTCTGATCCAGCTTTTCTGCTAAACGTTCCACCACCAAGAAAGGAGGCAGTCCGGCGGAGAACCTCTCCTTGAATACCATAGGCTTTCAGTTTGTTTCAGGGGGCCGTGTGGATCACTTTCGAAGGCCTCAGTGAAACCAGAGAAGGCGGCATCTGAAATGAGGCCATTCCCTTTCGCCTTCGCCATATTGTCCACGAAAACGCGCATAATGATCATGCATGATTCCTTAGGAAAGAAGCCATGCAGTGTAGAAGGAAAGAGATGGTTGGATAACAAATGGTTGAAGATGATACACCGTGGTGAGCACTCGATTATGTTGCACGGAATGTCAGTAAACCTGATTGGTCGACAGCTAGCCGGGGAGTTTCATCGCCCACTTCATAGATGGGGGTGACTGTCGTCTCTTTCCAGGCACCAGGGAGATTGCCAGTCAGCAGCGTTTGTTCAAACAGCTTGTACAGGGATGCCGCCAGAGTATCAGCTAATTATTTGAGAATCGAGGAACGGACCTGAGTAGAACCCATTACACTGCATCAATGAACCTTGAATGGAAGGTCATCAATATCTAGCACAGAAACCTCAGCGGTAAAGTGTGGGTGCAGTGAGTTCCGTGTCAGTGGGATAGGGTGCCACTTCGGGAGGTTCGGCGTTGTAGACTGCTGAGTAGCACTCGCTGAATAACTTGGCCATAACTTGGGAGTCAGATAAAGTCTACCCTTTAAACGGTCGCGGAGAAAGAGCCGAAGGTTTATTCCTTATTAGTCGTCGCATGCGCTTGAACAGGAAGCTTTTTATCTGCGGGCTCTAATGACGATCATTTCCTATACGAGTTTGGTGTGTTCACGGAAATCCTGTCCGCACCAGTTCCAGACGACAATGATGATGCACACTTCTCAAACCGTCTGTCAGAAGCACGCTCGATTATGTGTAATGATCACAAACAATCACATGCGATAAATACATCAGATAATTATATGCGATAAACGTGGAATCGGTTCGCGAACTGGCGTGTTCAGAGGGAAGCTGATTGCAGCTTGCAAAAATTCGACAAGCACAATTCTTATATGCAAGTGTATATAGTATAGTGCCAGAGGCTGTGAGATATTAATATTGTTGACTTTTAATCAAGAATACAACGTTGGCAAGCAGTTATACTTTTCTGCAGTGCGTGGGTAACTAAAAACTACTCCTATGGTGATCCTCACGTGATGTTTAAAACTTTTTCGGTAGTTTCGAAGTTAATTTGTCTCAAAGGGCCGGCGTTTAAAGTGAACTCCACATTTCACAACCCACAAATGTTGTCGGGCACTTAACAAAGAAGGTTTGAAGCAAAAGAATCACAAGGTGTGAAGCAGGGTTTTGGTGTGATTACTTGAGATAAAGGGAGGGGGCGTCTTGGGGCAGGTTTGTGTGGATTCATTTACATGGTGGTCAGCAATTCGTTAATACTGACTGCCCTCGACTATAGTATGAAGGATTACCGGGTTAAGTAAATTACTGTGAATAGGTGTATATATGTTGAAACGATGTGTACATAGATTAACAACTTGTTTTTCCACGTGCTCATTGTAAGTATAACGCTATAAATATCGTTCTGGTGGACCTACTAATAAGCGCCAATTTTTAAACTTCCCGGCAATCTGAATACTGCGTGCACAACAACACTCAGGAATAAAATGGTGTGGAGTTTCTAACGGTTCCATAAACGTGCTGTAAATCAAATTCTAGATTGGATTATGGGTAAGCGATAGGGGCACAACAAATCGCCTCAAGTAAAATGCTTCCGACAGGAGCCTGATAACGGTGACGAGTACATAGGCTATGTGCAGCCGGCGCCCAAATGTTTCCACGGGCATTTTCACAAGCGTCAACAGAGAACACAGGGGTTGAAGGTAGATATGGTGATTGCTGAAGTGAGAGGGCTGCCCGAGCCCCTTTGGAAAGCTAAACATCGCAAATGGGAGAGTATCACAATAAATAAGTTACTGCCTATCTTCTTCCAAATCAGTAAGGTCGGCGAAGTGAAACCTCCTTTTCTTAGACCATATGAGGCGGTGTGTTAATAGCGAACGAAAAACGTTGTATTGAAGGCAACCGAATGTATCAGTTTATATAGAAGCGTAAAATTCAACTTCACTTTTCTTAGCCTGGGCGGACAAATATCCAGCTTTTTACAGCGTTCTCTGCGAGTGAATGAGAAAGTGTATGCTGATAAGCTTTCGGTGAATGGTCCTTGAAGACTTTCCAACACGATTCCATCAGCTTTGCGTAGACTGCAGTGAATGGAGGTAAAATACTAATGAGGAGGTCGAACATGCGTTTTGTAAACAGCCAGCCTCACAGCTGGTGACGTGAATGTCTTTTGGATGCGTCCGATTTTCCATTTGGATTCCGTCACCTAAGAGTATATGTGTCCAGAGAAAGAGGAGTTTGTGTGCCGCACTCCTAGATTTTGAACGGAAGTGGCGTTGTCCATATCACGAATGTCCTGCGATAGCGAATCATTGATTATTCGAAAACAAGTAAATGTTACATTCGGTAGCTGGGGACGTCATCAGCCAAGAGTTGCACGAAGACTGCATGGACGCGCTGTCCACATCTACCATCGTATCAGTAAGCTTAAAAATGCCGAGAATCCGCCCCCGCTGCACCGGTTGGAAACTGATACCCACTTGATCTCGAGCGCACTAAATTCGGACACAAAACCAAATGAGTGAAACGTCGAAGTGTTAGGAAGTTTTCTGGGTTTTCGAAAAAAGTGTTGTCGTCGGAGTAGTCGAACGAAATAAAACGATAAGTGGTCCCCACCACCAGTGAGTCATCGCCACGCAATGCCAGTTGACGCTACAGAACACCCACGTCTATCGGAGGAGTGGAATATACCGATAACCGTGAGTGTCCGGAGGTACCGCCAATGAAAAACTGCGGATACCCCCCCCGTCGCCATGAGACGGAGTCACCTGGGTGAACTGAACGCTCGGCGACACTCAGCTCACTACCATTGGCGACATCTGCAGGCGGGGTATTATTAAGGGCAACTATGTGTTGTTGGCCTGTCGATTTCACAGTCGAGTACAGAGACAGTGATCTTCACTGATGCCTGAAGTTCTGAACCGAACCCATGCTAGATGTTTAACGTAAAGCGTCTTTAGTTTCCAGGGTCGTAGTTGCTGTTGCGGCTTCTTTCAAGTCGTTACTCAGAGTGTTGTCCAATAATCTATGGCCTGGCGAGTGATTTCATCGAAGTGTCGCACATTTCTTCAGCAGGAAATAATGAGCTGCATTCATGCTGTGTGACACCGACAGAGTGTACAGAGAGTGAGTCCCCCTTACTTTTCTGAAATTTCTCTAAGGGAAGCTCGATGTAATGTTATTATTATTGGTATATTTCTCAACGCATCCTTGAAATCACGCTCAGGAGAGCGTGATCAATACACCAATTTTAAAACCACATGCATTTGAACACCACAACTTCAAATTGTACGATGAGTCAGCTGTGTGAACAAAACAGACATTACATGAAAGAAAAGTTCGACCTCCGGGAGAAAGTTTGAGATACATACTTCTGAGACAATAATGCTTAAGATGCCCAAAATTCGATAAAATAATTCAGCTGTTATATTAATTGAAACTCTACAAAGTGATCACTGACCTAGTGCTCAAGGTCCTGCCAAGCAAAAGGTGCTTGGAGGATGGAGGGGATGTGCTGTTAAGTTATTTCGTAACTATTTCATGTAGATAGTCCTGGAAAAGTGTGCGGAAACTTTTGTAATGATGGGGATGGGAACGCATATACTCTTGCCAGGGCATGGGTGAGCCTTCCGACCGGACGTCATTCTTTGTTCGAATTCCGGGGAATTTCGAGGACTTCGCGATCTACTCAACCACTGCGGGATTGTGTGTCCGGAAGGGGTGGGATACGTTAGTGAAACCAAGAATGGAAGGCGAAGTCACGAGATTAACGGGAGAACGTTAAACTGATTATGTGAGCTCTAACGAACAATGAAACGTGATATTTTGGCATTGTGATAATTGATGAAATATACACTATACGCGAGCAGCTGCTCGAAAGGAGTGCGATTATCATCCTCATTTAGTATACGATTGCTGCCGAATGCAGATGTCAATTATCTCTATAGGCCGGTACATAGAATTATAAGAATGTTCGATGCCACCGAGTAGTTGCCGGGCGGTCTATCAGAGGAGAGTCGACTGTACATTACTAATAGAGCCGAAGCCTATTACGACGTAACCACTTAAGCGAGCTGTTCACCACTCCATTAATGCCTCACTAATGAATGCAAAATTTAGACGAACAGGCTACGGTCATTGCAAGACCTTGTATATTGATAAGGCTTGCAGCACCAACAGCGGCTAGAAATTCTGCACGTATTGCATTGGTGGGGATTTTGCATAAAATATCTTGGAAGCCAATTCGTGGTAAGTTTACGTCACCCAGCATTAAACTACGTGATTAACCTTGGGAGGGATATTGGTTTCGAACAGTATTGCCTCATTATGTTCAAGGTAGCGTCGTGGAGGCCCACGAATTACGCCAGCAAAAAGTCTGCCATTTATTTGGTACAGTATAGCACCTGAGTGATTCTGGAGTGGCAGCGTGCAATGGTTGGAAAGGATACTAGCCCGGAGAGAGTTGCGGGAGTATTAGGTCAACGCCTTCGATCATGTTCACTGTTCTGTCTTCTCGAAAAGAGAAGCCTATCCGTTATGTCAAGTTGGGACTCAAAAAGATATTCTGGCAGTCACGGTTCAATAATCCGAAAGATAAAGAATTCATTATCGCAGCATAGCGCGTGGAATTCGGTTAGTTTATCGATCAGAGTTCTGCTGCTGATAAAACTTTGTTTTACAGAAGTTGTTCTGAGTGAGTGCATGTTACCAAAACCCGGAATAGGCTGGAATTCTTAGAGGACGTTGAACACATATTCGGGGTTACTACTGACTCTGATCGGGACGGAAGTCAAAGTTGATCGCACCACAGTAGCGCCAGTATCGGAACTACAGAATGTATCAAAAACAAGAGTAAGTTATTCATTCAGCCATGTTTCAAGTGTACAGAAATCTACTAACTCTTCGGAGCGGTCTCTAGATTTTGAAGCAGCAACTTAGATTTGGAGGTGGTTCCAGTGATTGACAACACTGTAATAGATAGACTGGTGTCTAAGGAAGGCTCAAAGTAGGAGCTTGCAGAGATCTTTGTCGTGACCCCGACCGTTGCCATCACCTTAGGTGAAAAATTGGCGCACAAATGGGCAAGCGCTGGACCCGCGTCAACTAACGTTTTAATACGCCTTTCCCGAAAAGCAGTCGAAACACAGCCACATCAGCGATCAAACAGAAAGTGATACAGTGTAGAAGCAAACCGTACACTTCCAGAAACGTTTGGAAATATGACAGGTCGATATCCACAGCCTAGGGTTGTAAAGCGGTGGAATGATACCACCAACAGTGGGGACTGAGCGATGCAGTGTCGGTAACAATAACGTGTGTGAACTGTCGCAGTACAAAAATAACTGCAAACGGCATGGGACGGCAAAACGTACAGTGTGACCTCCGACACATCTAAGATCGGTGATGGAAACGCAACGAGTAATAAAATAGACAATGGGCGTCATGGAAAATATAAAGACGCGTCCAAAGTGTAAGTCCCCGAGTGAATGCACGGCGACACGAAAACTAGAACAGATTCACAAATCTGTGTTCGGAGTGTAGGTAAAAATGCGCAAAAGCAGAGCACAGTGGACCGCCTCACCAACTTGGACTGTTGTGCCGAAGGAAAGTCACGCTGAGATGAAGTTTGTTATCAGAGCTCATTAATTTTATTAAACCACGAGTGGTTCGCTCACGAGGCTTGCCCAACGCTGGTGTCCACAGGCTGGTGGTGAGTCTCTGACTCAAAAGTATAACTTGAAAGGTAGCAGGGTAGTGGGGTCACTCGAGGAGTCCTCCGGGGCAGCAATGGCTCAAGTATCTGGCTAGCCCAAGGAGGCAGTGGATAGGACCTAATATGTGATTGTGGGTGCTGCTGCGGGCAAGGATGTATTTGACGTTGAATCAGGTTTTTGGATTATAACGGATGTTTTTCGATAGCAATAGATAATTGACAGCACTTTATTCTGGGTGACGTGGACTGACTCTTTGATCAAACAGACTCAGACAGTTCGTATGCTCGCACTTGAAAGCTACTATTTCATTTGATTTCCTGAAAACAGAGAAAAGAGAGTGGGTGGAAGAGCTTGGTAAATAAGCCCTAGAATTGCTGAGCGTGGTGAAATTAGATGTGGCCTGTTTCGTCGAGTCGTTCTGACGGTCCTTCTTCGAAGCTTCCCGCGCGACATCACCGCCTGCCCTCACGTCAACGAGCCTGCAGGAAGTCTGATCAGCATTCTCCATGACGCAGCTTGCGACCTCTGTGTCTCTTTAATTTTTTTCAGGGGACGTTTAAAAGTTTCCATCTACGGATCGTTTGACTCTTTTGTCTGCCATAGGCAGAGTTTAAAAGAGGGCACTGTGAGCATTGTTGTGAGACACCTGGTCAGGCGGGACAAAGGAGTGATTGCGGAATCATAGAAGGCGAACCCATCAGGCTTTTCCGTTCCGAATTCTTGGTAGAAGGAATTTTCCGCATGGCCGTTTTGTGGGTTTTGAAGCGGGTATTTCAGCAGACAGTTTTTTGTACGATTTTGTTGTCCCGCGGAACACCACTGTTCTTGGGGGTCGACCGTTGTAATGACGACTACAGAAACGGTGTCCTCGCTTTTTATGACAGACAGAGGTACACACCGAGAGCAGAAACTACAGCCTTAGTTTCTAGTCGTAGCTTCCGTTCCGTCATGACTTGTAACTTACTCCTAGTCCGGTGCTTTCACCTCACCGGCTGTTGCCAAGTTGGTGTCAGTGGACTTCCAAGCCACTGTTTGCCCCACCAATGTCTCCTGGTTGAACATAACTGGTAAGGCTACAAAAAGGCCGGGTGGCTTCTTGGTTGCCTTGGCGCGCATCCTGCTGTCCAGTACAAGATTTGTGAAGTCCCAGGAGAACGACCACGTTGAGAAGCTTTTGGCTAGCTTGATTGGGGAAAGTAAAAAATATAAATATGAAACAGCTCCCTTTTCTTTCCGAGAACCTTCCATTTAATTTTTGTCGCCGCCTCCTCTCTATGTGCATCTGACAGGGCAACTGTCTTCCTGGAGATTGTAACACCGCGGAGGGCAAGCGCAATGTACTCACTAAAATGCTGTTGTCCCAACGCCATTTTAGACAGAGTCCGTTGAAACTCGTCCGTTGTACTGATCACGGGAGGAGTAGAAAGTAAACCAGAGTTAAGCATAGCCCTTATTTGCTGTCGCAGATTTTCCGCGTCGCCCCACCTTTCGTGATGCATGCGTGGTCAATCGGCAGCGAAGTGGCGCCTTCGCTGTCGTCAAACATGCAGGTTATGCAGATAAACCTGCGAGATGGGGAGGCTAGCCGCTTGCTCTGATGTTCGTTGGGGCCAGTGCAATTGACGTGTCACCACTTCTTGTACTGATTGAACCGCACAAAATTTTGTACGGATATTTTGCACCGGTAACGGGCGCAACTGTTCACTGCTTCATTCAGTGTCTGTCGAGTCCTAGCGCTGCTGAAGCTAACGCGAGTCCTTGTCAACGG
Organism: Paragonimus westermani; assembly: GCA_008508345.1. Classification (NCBI taxonomy): domain Eukaryota; kingdom Metazoa; phylum Platyhelminthes; class Trematoda; order Plagiorchiida; family Troglotrematidae; genus Paragonimus; species Paragonimus westermani. The sequence continues at coordinate 12,857 of QNGE01008418.1, forward strand.
CAACAAGCAACGTACAATGGAAACAGATAGTTTTCAGTGATTCATAAAAAGCGGACAGGAAGAGGCGAAAAAACAGATATTCTGGAGCTCTAATAGTTAAGTACGTAATGAATTGATGTGTTATGCGATAATGAACAAAAGAAATCGTATGTAACTCCGCGACGCCCAAGTTAACCATAAAGCAGAGACGTTGGTAAACAATGATGGTCAAAATATTTGGAGCAGGCTTCCAGTTGCATGGCTTGCCTTTTCGCGGGGACTGACGGCTGATTGACTTTGCAATAGGACATACACAGACCTAAGGCTCAGACTTTTCCTTCTTCTCCTTCAGTAAGCGTGTTAGAAACACATCAATAGCAAAGTGGTAGACCCTATGCATTCACTTAACGTTTTTCAAATGGACGTATCCATATATTTCGTCATTAGTTTTGGAAAGGTCGTAGGGGAATACATGAATAAGTTCTTGCAAATGTTCCAGCACCCGAGCAGACTCTTCAACAAAAACGATTGAGCAATGTAGACTGCTTCAGCCGGATCCACCAGAATTGATCCGTTGTAACTTCGATAATTTCATCATGGATTTTTGGTGAGCCAGATGTAACAATGCTGCAAGAGTCGTACACGAGATCTAGGGTTACATTCGCTGTAGACTGTGCGAATTGGAAAGTCAGAAACAGTTAGGATTAGTGATGCACAGCCTCGGAATGTTTAAACGTCAGAGCTACGTAAACGTACTTCTGCCCCGGAATCCACCGGATCTAGCTTACGAGAAGACAACGAATTGCCTCATGCGAACATTCGGCTTTCGATATGCGATGGCAGAATTGATTCACAGGCCGAACGGTTCAACATGGGGCAACCAACAGTGATCCAGGTTGAGTGCCTATTTTTTGTAAGGAAGCTACGGTCAAGGTGTGATACTGGGATCCGGAAGCACACTGTCGACTAGTTTCAGTTACCTGGACGTAGCCCTTAGGTAATCACAGAGAAATGTCACAAGATGACCAACACACAAATTGACATCAAGTTGATAGCGCAGGGTTTAGTACTGAACGAGGTCAACTGACTGCAACTTACATTAAGCCCATCAGGGTCACGCGCTCTGTTTCCCGGCCACCCGTTTGACTGTCGACCGAAACCCATGCTAAATGCTGGAAATGCAAGGATCGGTATTTCTTGAAAGATGGCGTCTCGTAAACCGAACTTGCAATGCGTGTGGTTGAGCAGGACGCGAACAGGTATTTTTGTTACTAATGAGTATTTTTGTGCAATAAACAGTTAAACCTGCAACCAAGTCACCCTAAAACAAACACTCGATGAGTCACACGGAAACTTTTGGTACATCCGATATTGTATTCACTACGGCTACTACAACAGATTTTTCTACCAAACCTGAAATTGCGTCCACTGTTTTTAACCGTGTCCCATTGGCATTCCAGTTTCATTCCACTTCAGGCATCAAAATTACCATACGTTTTTCATGAGAAGCATTGAGATGTCCGAATCTTAACCGTCTCGGATAACCCAGCCTGTTACGATTCTGGGGGCCAAATGTATGCTGTAGGAACCGTAAAATACATATACGATTTTTGTGGCCACAAATTTTATACACTGACACTCGTCATGGACGACTGATTGCGTTATCTAGTCGAAGTTCAGTGAATCAAGGATATAAAAACTAGGTTTTCCCAGAAGCAAATTTTGTCATTCGACTGCCAGAGACAGTAAAAACGTCATGCCCGTAATGAGAGGAAACCGTGAGGCTCCAGGCATTCTTTGACTACGTATCAACTCATTGTGCAGTCACGGGCAGAGCACATTACAGTATTCCAACAGAGAGCTACGTTATATTTACAGCAGGACGAAAAGGCCGTTTCCTTGCCCAAACGACAAGCACCATACGCTGCCGCTGATCCGGTTTGTAACGAACCAGATCACCTAGAATCGACAGACATTATCAGCCTCGATAGCAAGTTAACGTGGCCAACGCCGATAGTCGTGATAAAGCCGTACAGATCATTACACATCTGCGTGGATTCTTCCATGGGAATGAGGGATGCATTGCAGACCCATCACTATCCACTCCCGGTGCCCGACGACACCCCACAACACACACAGAGGTCGATGGTGAGCACATAGTCTCGAAAGTTACTCTCACAGAAGCCTCTCTATGGGTACGAGACGACAAAAAGTCAGTTCAAATGTGAACGTTGGATATACCTGAGGGATAATGTCGTTATAGTAGACCGTCACTTGTGAGTAGAGCGCGCCATCCAACATTCCAAAGAATCAGGAATGTAATGTTCTCTGCATCACCATTCGGCACAGCCCGCATGTACCAAATTATAGGCGCAAGTCACAGTGGTAAAGAACATCAATCATTTTAAAGAATTAACAAGTCTTGTAGAATAATGTTGCCCTCATGTTCGCATGAGGCATCATCGATTTTCACCAGCACATTTTGTCACGTAACTTCTAATGATGAATTGAGCGGATGCTGTGCAGTTCCCAAAAAATGGTAGCCAATCGTGACTTCCAGAATCGGTGGCTGGAGAAGTTATGTGAGATGGCGACTAACCGACCGCAGTAGCGTGAATTTTGCTGTCATTTGGTCGAATTGTCTGTGAAGTGAGTGCAGTTGGTGACGCGGGGCAGCGAGGGTCGTTAGGAAGTTTTCATCCTGATGACGCCTTACTCTCACTTACAGCCCAGCTGATTGATTTTGAATGTTGGAATATAGACGTAGCTGCTTTCAGTAGTCAAATCTATCCCCGTCCTGATCTTTTTTCTTCGCTCTTCCTATAGGGGGTTTGCTTATTTCTTCTCCTTTATGGCTGTGTGGTAGTTAAGCATCAGTGGCTCACACCGATGCACTGCTGTCCCTGATAATGATAAAGTGGTGCTTTCGCTGTCGCTGGATCTGCAGCTCGCGCAGACCAGAGGGAGAGATGAAGAAGCCAGTTGCTTGTGCTGGCGTTCACTGAGGTCAGTGCAATTAAAGTGGTAACGCTTCTGGCGCTGACAGCATTGCGCACCGTTCTGGACAGATATTTTACCCCCTTAACGGCCGCAATTGCTTGCTGCCTCGGTGGATGTCTGCTGAGTCCTAGCGCTGCTAGATCTGACCCGAGTCATTGTCAATGACAACTAACACTGAGAAATATACAGTTTTCAAAAACTTCAAACACCCACACTATAAGACGCGAATAGTAAAACTTTATGGGCTACTACATAACCAGATAACGAGGAAAAAGGCCATTGTCATATTTGATGCACAGAGCAAAATAGGGCAAAAGTATGAGCAGGTTATGACACCACTAGTACCCAACGTTGGACAGGAACGAATTTTGCAAAAGTTTTGGCTAAGACACTCGACTGCGTCATTGAAAATGACATCGCGGGCGTTCTTTGTAAAAGTGAAGTTAGTATGGCCCTCTAAATTCAAGGGACTCAGTTTGCGCGACACCAGTCGAACAAGTGAGACATCATCGGCACTGGCCAGATCTACCTTGAGCACATCCTCATGTTTTCAATGTCCGAGGTTGGTTTCTCAGCGATCAGCAGGCGAAATCGTGCGGGAGGCCAGGCCTTGCATAGTCGGCTTCTGTACCAACGTCTTGATCACAATCATGATGAACAGTGCAGAGCGCAGCAGTTATCTCGAAAGATGATCCCAAAAAGCCCAAGGGATTTTAGACGAGACCCAACTGTGGAAAGTCAGAGCTTTGGACAAATTCGAACGAGCAACAGACACAGCATGCTCCAGCGCGGCAAGCGCTATACCTGCAGGTTGAGCATATACGCTCAACATTGGCGTTGGTGGGTTCCAGCGTGAACCGTTCGAGAAATCCTGCCAGGACAGTCGGTCCCTTGGATCAGTTGGTGGACTTCGTGTGAGACAGTAGAACGAGTAGCCAACAGAGTCCCAATGTGAAATTCACGAGCTCATGGTATGGCTTCCTAGATCAGCTGGCAGAGCGCTTGCCGCGTTGAGGCATACTGTGTCTGTCANTTGGGTCTCACATGAAATCAATAATCTGCCACACTACTTAGGGACTTGGCTGACGTCTACCTTCTCTTATCACCATCAGATGTCCGCTAACATATTTGGAACTCTCAAGATGATAATTTTTCCTGATGTTTTCATAAACTACCCGACGGGTTATGTTGCGGAAAGGAGCTGACTGTAAATATGAACCTCGGTCCTTATTGACGAACAATGGGAAGCGAAAATTTACAATCCAGTTTTCACGAACACTCTAGCTACTGTTTTTGTCGAAATGTCTCCAAAGGGAAAGGCCACATGCCATCGTGA
>QNGE01008419.1:4273-17167 GCA_008508345.1 Paragonimus westermani
CGTTGTCTCCGCCACTTGGCCCACATTAAGTGGGCTGATCGTGTGAGCAATGCGGCAGTTCGCCGGCGCGTATTCCGGAACGTTCGGGATGCGCGATCAATTGGTCAAGTAGTTACGTTGCACATCTTGCGATGGTTGGGTCACGTGCTCCGTATGCCATCTGAGCGTTTACCGTACCGGACATTATATACTGAGGCCACCAACAGCTGGGTGAAACCGCGTGGTGGTCAAACAACAACGTGGTCATGAAATATGAAGACCTTGACTACTCCACTGAGCAAAGTGAGCAGGCATCGCCTGTCTGGATGGGGTCCTCGTGATCATTCGAACCGCTGCTTAGATACGCTATCCGAGATGGCGATGTGTCGCAGTCAATGGCGCACCTGTGTCCATACCGTTTCTAGTTCTTCCGCTTAGTCTTCTCTTATTATTTGTCGACCTTCTTAGTAGTTTCCTTCTAGGATATTCCACGTCACTGTTGAGGTGAGCGGCGGCCCGAGCCACAGTATCTTTTGGTCAGGCTCATGGCTGTTGTGATGATGATGATGATGTTACGCAATGCAAAGTAGGCGGCTTTCAACAAGGTAGGTTTAAACCTTGTCGTTGATTGACTTTTCCTGACATTTTCCAACTATGCTCATCGGGGTGACTGGTCTACACTTGTTTTGTTTGTCTCGCGTGCCTCTCTTATGAATATCGACCACAGTAACTATTTTTTACTTGTCTGGGGTTTTCCCCTATTTTAAGGAGGTTGTAAAGAGCTGCCATAGAGGATGCTGCAGAACTGTCGCCAATGGCTTAAGTATTCCCGGATGGATGCCGTCGGCTCCTACAGACTTTGAGGGCTCAAGTGAGCCTAGAACCTTCCTAACCTCTTCTGTGAGAAGTGTGTTGTTCATTTTGCTATGAGGCTGGAATCTGCCATTTGCGGTAACTCTTGTACACATCGTCCCCCTAGGGAATCTCACGGAAGTGGTTGGTGTTCTCCGTGTCATCAGTGGCTGGTTTACTGTTTTTTGTCAACAGAGCTCCTACTTCTTGCCTTCAGGCTCCTTTGAATTGGGCATACGAGTAAAAATGCTTCGGAGCTGCTTTCACCTTGTGCACAAGGTCTGCTTCAAAGCGTTATTCTGCCAGACGCTGGGCTTTGCAAGGTGCCTTTCTACAAGCTTCATACTTTTGTCATCTACGACGGCTTTCGTTTTTTGCATTCCTTCCAACGTTTGCTCCTCGCGATAAGCGCGCTATTAACGGTTGGCTTCCACCAGAGCGGACGATTCGGAGCTCTTCTTAGTAAGGGGGGGTGCAAATTGATCCATGAGTCCTAGAAATTCTTGGATGATCTTTCACTTATCTTTACTAGAAGCGTTTCCCTTCTCAGGAGCCCAGGACGTGCTCTGTCACTTCCAAAAGCCGCGCCTTACGAATGAACTTTTTCGAGGGCGACCTTTCCGCCGTACGGACTTCGAAGCTCAGAACACAATGATCAGTTTTCTGAGGATGCCCTGCTGATATCGAGTAACTATCAGTTCTAACACAGATGGTGCATGTCCATGTCGGAACCGAGTAGGAGCCTGAATATATTGAGTTAGTGAGTTGGAGTGCAACCAATCTAGAAATGTTCCTTCGAAAATATCCTTCTCGGTTGTTTCATAGTCCCAAGAGATTCTTGGGAGGTTGAAGTGCCCAACTGCCACTAAGCTCCCTGGATCACTAGTTAGAGCGTATAGGACATTCGGCAAATTCTTGTCCTCTACTGCTAGCCAATGTTCTCTTATAGGCCCGAAACACGAGTAGTCACCTGTTATCCCTCTGAATGTAGCAAGAAATTGCGCATATGTTCGGCGCGTATTTTGTGTGAAAGGTGCCCCCGGTATTTGTACTGATGGCTTACCAACAGCAAGATCCATATACCCGCGCGCCCGTCCGTGCGGTCCTATCTGTAGACGGAAAAGTCCTCTAGCGGGCACCTTTTCAAAGTTATTTCAGGTTTGAGCTGTGTTTTGGCCACAGCTATGATATCGATACCTTTACTACGTTCCCTACGCTCCCGCCAATAGTTACCAGTGCTGCAGGCATTTGTATACCACAGCTTGAGGTTTTTTCCCTGTGGCATTTGCACGGATAATCCCAGTGTCGGGCTGACGACTCGACAGAAATGCCCATTTTTTTCGGTATATCCTTTCCCCAACTCTAAACATTTCGACCCAAATACTTCCTTAAGCTTACCAACCCTTTTGATCACAGGAATCTGACCGCTTTCCTTTGGCTTCGTATCTTTATCCTCTTTTAACACCACCATCGGTCGGGCGACATCCTCAGCTACAACTTGACTGTGGTGGATTGCTCAACTGACTTTCAAGAGGTTACAAGCTCGGACAACCACTTTTACATGGGGTTTGACCTTATTTGTTAACGGCTTTTTCCGACCTTACTTTGCTGCCTGGAACTTCTTCGATACCCAATTCCTTTGCCTTTTTGTTCCGTCTCGTAACTAGTGCTGACCTTCGCCGTGAATGAGGTTTCCTTACTCTTACTACCCTGATAACTAACCTTGGGTCTACCGGTACATATTAATTTCGTGATAGGTGCAGCCGTGGCTGAAGCCTTTTTGGTCTCAGTATCCCTGTCGATTTCCCGTGGCTCAACTTACCTGTCACACTGGACCAGTGGAGTCACTAGTACGATCATATCCTTCTGTTGGACCCACGGTCTGGCCGGAACACCACGGACTGTTGGTTCCGGTGGTGCCGACGACTCACTGCCATACGCAGTGTCCATTTTGTTGTCCGGAGTGAGCTGATATCTACCCTTTGACAGTTCACTTGCTCTATCAGCTTTGATGAGTGCGTAGTCTTTTTGGGAGACGCGCAAACTCGATGAGTATCGGGCGCGCCCGGTTTTGATTTCTGTTGGAATTACGTAACCTCCACCTGCTTAATCTGTGTGTACTTTTAATACCTATGCCTACAGACGATCCTACCAACCGGAGAATCTTCATCTTTCTTCTATACAGCTCGTTTCCGGTTTTTATCTCTGATTTCTGGCTACTTATCATTGAGCAGCAGAACGTTTCGGGGCATCCCTAATAATTCTTCACCGGCAGTGCACAGTTTCACCGTGTCGCCCACAAGTCTGACGATTCTCAACCTAAGAGCTGCTATCTCCATCTGATTTTTGATTACCTCCTCTATATCATACTGCTGTGTTGGACAGGAACTTCCAGAGCTCTTGTTCCAATGGCTTCCAAAATTCCGCACTGATCGGTCGGAGGCTTCCGCCGATGAACAACTGTATGGGCAAACTCACCCCAACTGCTTATGCTATCCATACCACCTAACTGCAACCTCAATCATTTTGGAGCACCGACCGTGTTACTCCCTCTTACAGTTATCGCACTAGATGCCCTCAGTGAATGGCTTGCGACACTTACAATCCCCGCAGTTGGAGCCCAGGTCACCCGTAGCGACAACTTATTTAGCCAAGCTGGTTTGAGACTGGAATCCAAAACGATACGACAATACACAGAAGTGACAATTGTACAGTAATAGAAAAAAGGGATACAGTTGAAAACGACCATTTAAAATGATATTCCACGAAGGTCCGCGATATACATATGACTAAGAAAGAGCCCACATCAGGCAATACATCGGAAAGTAAAACAGCATGAGACAAACTGAAAATCGAATCGCCTGGTGAATGACCACCAACTTTCAGGCTGCCAGAATTCCGATGTTTCAAACTGTTATTAAGATATGGATCGGCGTGTGATTTAAATATCTCCTCGCGCGCTAACGCGGCCACAAGATATAGGTGGGGAGGTGTTCCTCTAACCTCAGCCCTATAGATCGATTTCTTGTGATTCCTTTAACGTGTTAAGGTGGGTATTATAATCAAACTACGAAAGCAACGGCCATCTCTGTGCAGAATATGGGACGCGCGAGTTAATGAACGCATTGATTCAAGCAATAAATAAGTATGTGCACGGTAAGCAGCTGGCATTAGGAAGATAGCGGTGTTGTTTCAAATGGTGTTTTTGTTACCATCTAGGCGCGTCGACGTACCAGGCGGAGTAAACGTTTTGAGCAACGGTTAGCTGACCTCAACCAGACGATGTGGACGACAAGACCCATCTGGCCAGCTACTGCGTTGTATTTCGTTCCCCGCTGAAAGCCCAAGTGGCCTTAGACAGTAACAAGGGTAACAAGCCCTCTTGAACAGATCTCTGTTCTTAACGATGGTAGAGAGAAATGATATCAGGATTCAGAAAGCCCTCTCAGACGATTTGGTGAACTGTAGAGGTGCCTCGAGTTTATTCTTGCTAGCGGAGATTCCCATCTTCAAAAAGGAAACCACGGGAGCATCACTATATTTTCCGTTTCATCTGAGTTGCTGATTGATCTCACAGTAGGCCTGCTCACCAAACGTTTCAAAAGTCAGGTACCTGCATAAGGCAATCCTGGTCGATGATGCATTTGTAGGTTTAACAGAACTGAGGCCATCCATCAAGAATAGCACACAAAAGTATATGTTACGGGTAACGATATCGATATGCGACTGGTCAGACGTAACGGTGGTACTACGGAACTGTAGGCAAGCGGGCGATGTTAGTTGTAATTTCGACTGTGTGGTGTGTCCATCGATATCTCCATCCGTTCAAACGAATGTTTGAGCGCGTGGAAAGATTTGTAACTGAGGGGTGCTGATGACAGTCCACACTTGAACAGAGTCAGTGGTGAATTAATGGGGTCGTTGCACGGTGACTGCATTCCTAACATCCGACTGGTTTTAGAACATCGGCGCTCATAACAACAACCGATGACCACGGTACTTTTTGACACAAAGCTCGTTCGACTCAGCGGCTCGGACTATTCTCTTTCTCCCTTGCAAAGCAGTTCCGGAGAAATAATTGAACCAGGTAATCTCACTGTGTACTGACTGCACAAGCCAGATGACGGTCAGTAGACATCTATTTTGAGTGTTCATCACTTCCAGAAGTGTTCATCAGGGGTGTCCTGTCTCCCTCTTGTTCAATTTGGTTGTGGAGGATATTCTGAAAGGCGCTCTTTGCGAAATCACTGAGATCGACGTTGAGTTTCTTTTTGACGCCAAGTTGGCCAACACGGAGTATGCGGATGACATTATCTACCTCAGTTTTTTTGTCGTAGTCTTACTGAACAGGGTGTATGACCAGGTTAGTTTGGATAGAATGCGCTTCGCACCTTCGAAGTGTAAAATGAAACAGTAAGGCTCGGGAATTCCGGTCCCCACGTTCCATATTGTATTTAGCCCATCGGAATTTGTGGGCAGTTTGTATTTTTCGGATAACACTATCCTGTCGGTTTGCAGTATTTCTGATGAATCGTGGACAAAGCATTTGTCGCCTTTGGCATCTGTGACCTCGAAAAGATTTCCGGTTGCCGTTGAAATAAAGGGCATATGCTCGTGTGTTCTGTTTTATTCCGTGATTCGGAAACGTGACTTGTTTGCGACGGAAGTGTGTTGATCACCGTTGTCTTCACCGCTTAGTCAACACTTTGTGTTCAGCGGGGCCGTTCGTTAGCGCATATTTACTATCACGTGGGATGCTCGACAGATGGATCCACTGAGTAAATTGCACAATCTAAGACGTGCTGCTCGCATACCGCGCGTGCCACTTGGAACTGTTCCTCATAGGACACCGTTTATTAGACCCAAAAGCGCTGAACAAAATGACATGTTCGCCAAGCAAATCAAGTCGCGAAGCGTGAGGGTTCTTATTGGTCTTTTAGGTGAGTGAGGATTTATGGTTAAGCAAAGTGGACAGCCAACGTCTGCTCAACAGTAGCCTTCCTGACCACCCAACTCTTTGGTTAGAAAAGTTATTCTGGATGGTAATGTACCACAGTCAATTTCGTGCATTTTTTGTCCGTTTTTCTCTTTCAGCGGCTCTTTTCTAAGTTATTCCGCAGCACCGCAGCAACAAACGACGGCTTGAACCGCAATACATTGTACGTGACCGATGTGGGTAAACGAATGCCTAAAACTGCGGTCTCAATTTGGGACTGATTGCGACCACATGGCCTGTGAACCCTCAGGTTCCAGCTGGTTCAAGAATCATTTTTTTAAATTTTAACCTTATCGGAAACCGACCGGCCGTGCTAAGACTGAAGGTTCCTTAGTGCAAGTGTGATGTGTGGCGTTTGGTTGAATCTCGCGATGCATGAGTGGGTAATCAGTGATAAGATCAGTGAATTTTCTGGCATCTTCAGAGTGAATGATTATACCTGTCCTCATCGTAACCGTTGCATGCGCAACTAGTGTGCTGTGTCTCATGTTGGAGCCAATGCGTCTACCTTGCGTTTTAATAAAGTTCAAGAGGAAATCGATTCCAGATGAGAAGAAATGCACCATGGCAACGGTAATCACCCGCTGGGAGTTGTTCTGCTTCTATCTAGGGCTGGGCGTCCTAGCCACGTCTCACTCTGCATACAAACGGGAAAACACAACTTCAATACATCCATAATGCATCGGCCATTTTGTGGTATAAACTAGATTACTTCATCTGCTGCATACAGCAGGGAGGGCAGACTAGAATATGCTACTGCTGACTCCTCTCCACAGTTCAATCAAATTTAATTCTCACCCATCTCGACCCTCATTTCTGAAGTTCACTCCGCAGGTCCCACAGCACCCAGCTAATCGTGACAACACTGTCCCAGCAAGTTCCATCTCTTATCACAAAGCCTCAGGCGTCTCCCATCCATTGCTTACTATTGAAGTCTTGAATTATTGTAGGTGGTTTTGACTTTCGCAATGTGAAGTGGTTAGATCAGCAGGTCACTCTCGCGTGGACGTTGGACTTGTCGGCCGTCGATCTCTGTTGCATTTCAGACATCACTGCCTGAGATGGTACTCAACGTATGGAAATGACAGCACTTGCACTATCTACCTCATATTGGTTGTACACTTTGGATGATACCAAGGCCACCTCTGTCTGTCAGGCTGGAGTAGGTATAATCCTCACCACAACATGTGTTGAGAAAGGCCCTAGACCTCACATCTTGTGTTCTAACTAACTACAGTGAGATAGGTTACAAGGAAGCTTTTGTCCGGATCTGGACGCTCTCCTTGGGTCGGCACATATCGCTGATGCAATCTTGGCCAGCGTGGTAGAGCCAGACCTCATTTTGAGGACTGGTTTGAGATTGCAATATATCGCTCGCTTAATGGTTTGACTGTCGCAGTCGTGCGCCCAGCACAAGCTGTATTAACCAGCGCTAGCCTCAGACGTTGTTCACTTTCTTGTTATACCTGGCTGCCTTTCTCCGAATTAGGCCTGACCTCGATTAGACTAAATAGCTGTTAGTTATGGATGATGGGGCTTCATTCGGAAATGGCGCTCATATTACAGCATGTACTTCAATTCACGTCACACGTCGGTACTCTGCCCATTGGTTCTTACTTCTGCTGGGCAGTGACCTCACCGAGCGCGACTGGTAATCGTTGGAACGCTGTCTGATCCATCGGTAAACCCGTAAATACCTAACTAACCTAGAAAGCGAGCATAACAGTCCCCATACACTCAAGTCTCACTACCCACTCATTAAGCAGGTAGCCTGCGACACGGTGGCTCGTGGGTCAAATAAACATTGAATTTCGGAGAAATCCATGGGGCTGTTGGATGACAGACGGCACATGCCTCCTGACAGTTCATATAACGATTTCGGAAGGGATATTCGTAGGAAATTGAAACGTATAGCGTGATCGCCGATTGTGAGGCTTGGCTGACGGAAGAAGCTATGGAAATGGAGACTGCTTTTGCTTCCAGGAACATTGGTAAGTTCTTCAAACTTGTCCGTGCCACTGGTCGAGGACGTCCTTCTGTCGGTGAAGTTATCGATGAGACAGATGGCACATTCGTCCATAATAAGTCCGGAAGGTCAGAGCGCCGGACAGAACATTTTGAGGGTAACTTTAGTTGGCCTGTTGCTTCCACACCAACACAAACTTTCTTTGTAGCAACCTGATCAGTGGATTCAGAACAACTCACTGAAACTGAGTTCCACAATTGCATTCCGGCTCTCAGCAGCAATAGGGCTGCTGGCCGAGATGATATCGTACTACTATTTTCCAAGGAAGTCGGACAGACGTTAGTTGATGCGTTGACTGAGTGGTTTCAGCTTGTATGGACAACGGGAAACATTTGTCTCTGCTGAGGTCGGTCGGCAAGAGCTTCCGTATTCAAGAAAATAGCTCAAGGCTCCTCGGAAAATGGTGGGGGAATAAGCCCGACCAAAGCCGTTACACGGATTCTGGCATTCGTTATAACTCGTCTACGCACTACAGCTCAGGAGGCAGGCAACAAATAACCAAGAATATTCCGTTTTACTGGGTGGGTGTCGGTCAAATTGTCGCTCTTCGCCAGATACGTACTGCGAACCGACAACACCGCTGTCCTTTCCTTCTTCTTCTTCGGTCATTACGCGGTATACTCTGCAGCTGGTACCGGGTTGAGTAGGGATACTGTGTCCTCACGGCGGTTGAGGTGGCGGGCGCGAGCATATGTCGGATTACATTCTAACAACTTGACTTCCTTTACGTACGGTTCATACTTTGAAGTCCGGTTTTGTTTTCGGAGTAGGACTGTATCGGAGTTCACTAATCAACTTGGTAGGTAGAGACCCGTCGAATCTCTACCATTGTGATAGAACATCCGCTCATGTGGAGTGAAGCTGAACTGCACAGTAAGAAATTCATGTAACGAAGCTTATCTGGCGGCACAGCTTCCTAGTGTGCAACACTAAGGCTTTTTCGATTTGAGTGTGAACAGTATAGTTTTCCATGTCGTACCGTTCAGACGTTGAGCTCGCCTGTTAGACTGTGCATTATAGGCTGTGATACGGCTGGTTACATTACCCTTATTGTGGAGGAATGAAAGTAATTCTTTCAAGGAAAAGGCGGAACCACGATCAGAACGATTGAATGAAGGCATGTTAGGTCATTGATCATTGTGGAGCAAGAAGTAACAGCGCACGGATAGGCAAGAGGGAAGCGGGAAAATTCATCGATAATTATCAAGATGAATGTGTCCTTTGGGGATGAAGGAATGAGTCTTTTAAAGTCAACGCTTAATCTCTCGAATGGTTGGGTTACTTTGAACAGAGAGGGGTGTGGCGGAGTAAAAGAACGGGTTTCGGTTTCAGCATAAACTTTGCATTGAGTGTAGATTTATTTGACATCCTCGAAGCTTAACAGTAGATAGCGTGCACGGAATAGATGGGACCTGCGGGTACATCCAGGGTGACAAAATGGCTCATGGAGTGTTTTCAGATCGACAGCATGAGAAATAGAACAGTTAAAGTTGGGTAACAAAGTATCAGCCACAAGATTATCCGAGCCAGAAAGGTAAGGAATGTCGCATTGAAAGTTTAAAAGCTCCAGTCGCCAACGCTGCATTTTCTCGGTCTTGATTTTCTCTGCCTGTTTTTGGTCGAACATAAAGGATACGGAGCGCTGATATATGGTGAGTGTGAAGTGGAGACCCAAAAGAAAATATCGCCGTTTTTTATGCTTTCCACAATAGCGTGGACTTATTTCTCGAAAGAAGAATGCTTACATTCGGACGGTGTTGAAGTTCTGGAGAAAAATGCAGCTGATCGTTCATTCTGGTTTAACGTTGCTGCGATGGCGACATCTGTTGCGTCAGTTTCAACTGCCAGGGGCACTCTGGGTTCAATGGTAACAGTCATTGAGTGTTGAATTTTTCTTAAGATTGACAAATGAAGGCAGTCTTTTCGAGAATAGGAAAGACCTTATTTCTGACGAGCACACTGATTTTGTCTGAAAACTGAGATCCACTGAGAGTAGTGAGCGAACACACCAATAACTCCTGTGTTCTGAGGTAGCCATTTCAGTGGTCGGGGACTTTCCGGATCCGATTTAATGACATACTTTGAGAGTTCCTAACCCAACAATTTGATGTTGCGCGTCGGCCTGACCATTTTTTGTTCACTCGGGGTAATTCCGTGATTGCGAACGGTGTTAAACAATTGTGTAAGATTACGATCATTATCTTCGTTTGAACTGCCACAGATAGCCAGATTGTCCAGATAGACGAAGGTCACAGACAACCTTTTGTTGGATATTGTCGACAGTATGCTAGAACGCTGCCACACCATTGGTAACGCCGAAGGGAATACGAATGGACTGATAAAGACGGCCAGCTGCTTCGGAAGCAGTATCGATCTTTTCTTCCGTCTCGATGAATATCTGATGGTACGCACTCCGGAGGTCAAGAGTACTGAGTACCTCAACGAGAAATTTTCTCAATAAGGTCGCCGATCCGGCATAAGGGACAAGCGTTTAGGTAAATGAGCCGATTGATTGTCCGGCTATAGTCCATGGTCATTTGACGCTTCTGCATTTCGTTAGGCGTCACCAAGACTTGGGCTGTACAAGGAGAGGCAGAAGGTTCACTAATCTCGGCGTTCACCGGTTTTTCAGTTAAAGACTTGATAGAGTTCATCGGATAAACAATAGCGCCTTAATATGGTGACCACTGCCTGACAGTTGGACGACAGGTGTTGAAACATAAACGACGGAGTAAGAAGTAGCAAGCATGCTGCAAGGTGAAAACGGTGGCTCAGAGCCGAGTAAAGGTGATTCGACGCATCTGTCTTTGGAGAAAATCATGTCCTAGTGATAATTCAGTACACAGGTTGTTGAGAAGTGGCAACTTGATAGAGTTACATGACAGTTGTTTGAAACGAATAGAAATGAAGCAGTGACCGAGTATTGAACTGGATAAATTGACAGATGCGATAGTGATCCCTCGACAGGAAGGATGGATTTACCGTTCATCTGTCCGAACAACAGAATGAAATGTAGCTTTTCGAGCTGCCTGTGTCAACGAGTACCGTTCGCGTGAATCTCAACGACGTCTTGCAATCACGCTGGAGCCGCTACAACTGTGATGGACGATAATACAGATTCCGACATTGCAGCAAAACGTATAGTCTTATAAGTCTGACATACCCGATTGTAGTGCCCTTTCTTTCCGCAGCGTTTGCAGACAGCATCACGAGTAGGACACTGCCTTCACGGATGCTGACGTAATCCACATAAATAGCACAAGGGAGCCGCTCACTTTTGGAGAGTTACCTGCGGCTGCCGTACACTCGATGTCATATGCCCTTGGGATGAGTGTTTGGGAGTATTCAGTAGCTTACAGCGACACGGTGAAGGAGAGTTGTTGGTTGTAAGAGAGTAATCGCTGTTGGGCTAGTTCCAATTATATAGCTACATCGAAGGCTGAAGTGAGGTCTAAGTATTTAGATTCGAGTAGTCACTGACGAATAGGGTGGGAGTTCAAACAAAGAATGAATTGTCCACGATAAAATCTCAGTCCGAGGCCAAAGTTTTGAGTTTCTGAAGAAATTCACTCCGACTTTGTCCGTTCTCCTGCTTAGCCATGGATAGTACATGAGCAAAAATTGCATTTATTGGTTGAATGTAGATATTCTGGAGTGCATATATGACTGTTTTGTAGGAGTCACACTCCGCGATGTGTTTGTGTACGGAAATTCTCGAACGTCTTCCGCCAGTGAAATCACTGATCAGTTGCGGTAGGCGAGTGAGGGTGGGCGTCGAAACAATCAGAACGCGAGGTACAACCAGCCATTTTACAAATTGAATAATTTGTGATGTTTCGAAACGCACGTTCAACAGACTGCTACTAAGAGAGATTGTGAGTCGCCAGAACGATAGGCTTTATTCAACTTGTAAACAAGCCATGTAGCGGCGATGAAGAATAGAGAACGTGACGAATAATGAAGTGTGGACGAAGGAAAAGGTGCATAGCAAGCGCCAAATTCACTACCCTAATCCAAGTGGCTATTCAAACCCTCTTAATTTTAGCATTCGGGTAAAAA
This sequence comes from Paragonimus westermani, assembly GCA_008508345.1. Lineage (NCBI taxonomy): Eukaryota > Metazoa > Platyhelminthes > Trematoda > Plagiorchiida > Troglotrematidae > Paragonimus > Paragonimus westermani. The sequence goes on from QNGE01008419.1 coordinate 16,186, forward strand.
AGGGTGCATTAGTGGAAGTCGCAGTATGAAAAAGTTTTCGCTGTCGACACTTATCTCAAATGACACCTTTGAAGATTGCATTAGAACAGGCATTGGACCGATAGCGCAACGAACGTTAAATGCAAGTACACTACTGACGTCGCGCTATTAATCGAAAGTAACAATTGAAATTACGTCTGCCCAAAGTGCTTTGGAAAACTTATTACGTTAGCTCTACAGTTTGAACAGTAGAATATTTTGAGGTATTTAGTGTGACCGCTAGCAAATGTTTGTCAAACGTTGTTGCGGACCATCTAGCTTTGAATCCTCCTCGTTGTTTCAGGTAGTAGTAGCCAGTCGTGGTAGTCATGAGTGGCGTCTCCGTATTCGGAACCGTTTTCTCTTCGCTGTGGTCGCGGCACGTTCGTTTACGCGTCTGCTTGCATTATTGATGGATGACACACAATATATGATCGTAGCCTGTTGCATACTTCTAGAAAGTCGGTCATACGTTCAGCGGAGGTATTACTTGATATGCGGGCTTGCGCACATCAATCCATGGGATGTGACACAAGGTTTCAATTTGGTGTGTATCTATGTTAGCGGCTATGGTTAAGTGTGTCGGTTATCGGTGAAGGCTGGATTGACGACTGCATTGCAATCGTGTTCATTTTGTTGATAGTCGAATCACGTACAGGTCATTCATGCTTACACAGACATTGGAAGTTGGAGTGTACGAACACCTTGATTTTACGTTCATGATAGATCTATTGCGAAGCTTGTTATGATCTGTCGGTATCGTAGCTAGTTCTCAACTTAGCGTTTGTACCCGTTTCTTGGGAACTGCACAGAAGGCTCCGACCTACAAGCCTTTTGTACCTCTGGACTTAATAGCATCTCATCCCGCATACAGCCGCTGTAGTTGGAATGTTTTCTAGCAGTCGTCCCATAGCAGTGTAACAGCTGTCCGCAGGAAAACAGAGCTCTTCATATTTCGCCATTG
>QNGE01008421.1:0-17156 GCA_008508345.1 Paragonimus westermani
GAATGTAACATCATATAAACCGTTTGTAATTTATGGATGTTGTGTGCACATGATCAATTCAGGTTTAAACAGTTCACATTTTTACACTGTTCCTCACTCGACACTCAACCAATTCTAGATTGCAAATAATACTTTTCTCATAATTCTCAGAGGTCTGTTTCCTCAATTGGATATACACTGCAAATTGTAATTCCCTTCGGTAAAAGTGTCTTTCTAGTTGAGTGTTTCTATTTAGTTCTCTTCAGTAGGAGCACTGTATTTTGGGTAAGATACAGGAAGGTTTTATCTGCTTCAGTCTTTGGTACAAAACACGAATGAACTGTTCGTTTGACACATCAGCTCTTGGCAGTTAGGGACGACAGAATCAGCAAGGTTTCCCCATTAGTACCTGTTGACATTGTATGGTCCTATCCTGTCCACAGTTTCATCAAGAAGTAAAAGACTGAACTATGTACCGATGATCTCATCATCAGGTCAATACATATTTGTAGCATGAAATCCTACGAGCGGATTCTCAACATAGCCTGATAGTCTGGGTTGTGATTAGTAATCGGATGAACGACAGACAACTTGTCACTTACAACCGGCGAAGAGAGGGCGAAAATAAATTGATCACTGGATCTTTCAGGCCACAAACAGAAGCTTTTATGTGTCCAGCTTCCAATTAAGCAATCGCATCGCAAGTGTTTCGACTGATACTGGTGAGTAGTGGAAAATTTGGATGAAAGACATTCAACATCATATGTTATCCCCACCAACCGTGTGGAATCAGATCACGGGGCGTGAGAGAGTAGACTCAATTTTTGTCATTCCTGCCGTTACCGGAACGAGTGTCATGTTAACCACAAGTGTGACCAGTCTGACAGTCAACCACTCAGTAGGCAGAAACCCATTGATCCTATTTGGCCAGACCGCCAGTGGCTGGTAGGAAAAACAAGCAAGCGGTAGGATAAAAGTACATCGGCCAAGTACAACATTGGGAACACGGTCACAACAGACCACTCGAAAATGATCACAACTGTCGCATTCCAGTAGACTACCCGGTCGGTTCCTTTCGAAAAAACACCAGACTCGAGTTTCAATCGCATTAGAACTCTTCAATATTGTATGTCCTTACCGCGTCCAGGAAATAGGATCTGATCCCACTTTCATGAGGCAACCGTGTGGACTACGGTACCAGTGACCTGTCATTAAGCACGACTGGATTACCATATGCAAATGCTCATCAGCATTTGCTTCTGGGTAATCCTCAGATTGACTTGGGTTGTCCGAGTGCCTCGAGATAAGACATGTTAGGTGTCCTGTTAACTCCAGTCGATGACCCCACAAGTGAAACTTTTCTGCAACTTGGAGTTACAAAAATCATTAACTGGTTGACCGACATTTCGGTTAATGGTAAGTAGTGGGGAGTTTGGTCACTATAATTTGGACTTAACTCATAAAAGATTGCAGATTTTGTAGGGCAGCATTTTTGGATTAACCTCGATTGGCTGACCGGAAGTTTGTGGATGATCTTGAGAGTCTAAGTCGGGTTGATTGTAACAATCAACAACCAGCGTTTTTGACTCAGTTATTTTTATTAATGAAAATAGACGGTTGGACAATTCATCAGCCGAATACGCCAGAATTCTAGATGGCCCTCCCATGTTTCCCACTGAGTACCACCCCAAGGCCTTTCTCCAGCAGATCACTCAGGATTTTTACTAGACACGAGGCGCTTTCATTGCCAACCTTTAAGAACATGGTATGTTCCATTCGTCGTCTCTATTGTTGCGCATATCTCACTTTCAAGATCTCACTTGGTGCGTCTGGGCAGCCAAGGGAAAACGTACTGAAGAGCGTACTCAGTACGGAACACTCAAAGCTGAAGCTAAACACAAAGGTGTGGAAAATTTTGTTGGGACAGTTGTTTACAAACAACCAAACGTGGAAACCTAGTGGGCATACTAGTCTTACATCACTTCCACACGACATAATAGAAAGCTGCGATAGTGAAAATATTCCCCCATACGAAAATCTGTTTACTTTAAAGAAACTTCTCTCTCATTAAAACGAAAGCACTTGTAATAAAAGTCAGGTTGTGATGAGCAAGAGATTCACTCATGCCTGCATTTGTTCGCTCTGCCGAAATGTTCACGGTGAACCACTGTTCACTCGGGCTCAGTCATCAAGCAGCTAGCAAATAATACGGATGCACGACCTACATCATCGAGGCCGTAGAATTCCACCACGCAAGATAAGTTGATTCAGTCGTGTGCATTGCCTATTTGCTGAAACAACTTTAGAGAATGTCCCACGTTTTCGAAAGTAAACCGGTGTGAAAATGAGAAGGAAGCCTCGAGTGTCTGATCAACAAACTGGAAATAAGCACGTCATTTGCCCGTCCTATTTGACTTTGTTTAACGCACAAAAATTAGAAACTACTCAATATGCCGAGTCAGGACATCTTTCAGGTGCACACTGCTCCACCGCGTAGGGTTAATTCAGCAGGTCTGTGGAAATTATGCATCAGTGGCAAAATGGCATGATGAACGATGGGAGTGTGTTGCATTACTCGCATGCGACTCAAAAGTAGAAGGCCACACAGTATGAAATCACAAATGCTTATTTTAACAAAGATGTCACTGTGGAAGAAGGATCATGAAATAATTTAGATATTTAGTAAACTTCCTAGGTTGTTCGTTTTTACGAAATGATCCCTATATTGATATTTTTCTTGCTCTGCAACCTTCGTAAAATAATTTCATAGGGAAAATGTTCGTGGGAAAAATTTCCGCTGCATTACTTCACCATATGGTTTCATTCCTCCAGGTGTCATCAGATACTATATTCTCGTGGATATGAATAGTCTAATCGAGCTTGGCAGCTTACCTGATATTGTTACCAAACGGGTGGTTCAGTGAAACAGATCGAATTTTTCTTAATTGTCCACAAACTTCCAATGGTGATAGGCCTCGTGAGATGATAGGTGGTGTCAAGCTTACGGACAAGCCGGAGGACTATCAGATTTTAAAACACTCAAATATTTCGATTACTGATTGAGGAGTAAATCCTGTCGAAAAACGGGAGGAGCTGTCTATATACGCATGGTTAGTGGCATACTCTGTGTCCTACTGGCAAAGTATAAGCCTAACTGGTTAGGCGAATAAATGGCTGAACAATTTACTGATCAAATTAACCAACTGAAAGATTAAGTGTCTAGTAGATTATCCGCTAGACGTCCGCAACAGGCATGTTTCTAGGTTTTTACAGGCCGCATAATTTCTTTTATGGGCTAGACAACCGAGTAACAATTAACAGTATGCTCACATAGGAAGTAGGATGGGTATGCGAGGGTAAGGAGGTGATAGAACCTAATTGGATTCGTTCCTTTCTAGTCAAATTAAAATTTACCTGTTCCCTATTGTGATCAGGTAGTTTCTTCCCACTTATTTCAATCAAACTCGTTTTCGTAATTTACCAATCGACAATTAGGAATTTCTGTATTTGTTGTACTGCCTAAGTGAAGAGTATCGTGGCAATTACCCCGAAATGATGTTTTTACCACTAACATCTATTCTTCAATCTGACTATTAATGTAACACTACAACAAACACAGCTGTGGGACCTCTGTTAAGTGACCACCGGTTGCTTGTACACTCAAAAATAGGCAGAAAAATGTCCAAAACCAGTTGTTTTTAATGAATTGGAAAATAAATTCGAGACCCTTCTACTAGATGCTGTTTCTTACATGCTGACAATTAATGATCACAAGAGTTATCAATAGAACAAAAGGCATATATTTGTTGATAGGACAATCGAACACGCAGATCGTAACTATTCAAATCAGGGTGTCAACGAATGCAGCGAATCCACCTGAAGACTCTCGAAATAACCATAGTCTTGAAATTGATTCTAATGGGCACATGAGAGATGATTTTAAAACAAAACTGTCGTATCCCTGGAAAACCGGACGACTTGTTTCTGGGTGGTCTAAGAAAGAATCAGATCTCACTCATGAACGGTTTAACTGGATGCCTAATTTGGAATAAGTAATTAGTGGATGAACATAGTTAACTCTCAGCTATTAACAATATCAGGTGCTTTCCGTTGAAATTCTGGTCAAATTGAAACCTTTTTCCAGTCCATAAGTTAAGTGGCCACTTGTATTGACAGTGTTTCATGTTCCACTTTTACGAACGTGTTTACAGTTTCGTTACAATGAAAAAGATGAGATTCACTTCGACACACTGAGTAGATTTCAGTATTGTCATCAAGTGCATCCATTCCATAACAATGAAAATCTCCGGCAGGTTTAAGAAATCAACTGTTTAGTAATGATTACAGGGGTAAGTTTGGAACTGGAGTACTATAGGTCGATATTATGGCGTTTAAATAGTTATTCTACCTTACAGGAATTACTGGGTGCACTGGGTCTTCCTGAGAGAACATTGCATTTGAACCTGACACTCTGAGCGATAAGCATGTAGTCTTGTTTACAATGTGTTTAGACTTACAATCCTCCGCCTGAAAAGTAAGACATAGAAAACTTGTTTTGTACGCTATAAATTATGTACCGCTGACAGCTGATAACGTTGTCCAAATTCAGATTCGGTTTTCGTCCAGATTGGATAACCAGGTTTGAATTTCACTGTTGTCAAAGCTCAACAGTGTTGCGAACCACGTCGAAACTGATCTTTTTTCCCCCGACCGTGTGCTTGTGAAGCAGACTTGTTAACTGCTGGTTTATATTGTTAAGTTTAGCAATAAACGCAACCGAATCACCACACTTAAACGTCAAGCTACCGGCTCCAGTGAACAGTATCCATCCGGCACAACTACTTTGATGTGTAAGTAAACAGCACTGTCCGATTTAACACTGGTTTACAACTCACAGGGCAAGATTGCTAAGTCAGCTGATGCGTCTGACCTAATGCAAACAAACAGACAGTTTTCATTTACTGTTAAACCTCAGACACTTGATGAAATCTAAAAACAGAAGCGAAAGGAAAATCTATTTCAATTTGTTCTTACTAAACAATATCGAGTTAGCTTGGGTTTTCTGGAAACCCTGAACTAGTCTATCGTTAGGATGGCTCTGAAATTCCGAACGGCTTTCAGTTATGTCTACTTTGGTACACGGAATTTCCAGCCTCTGAATGTCTTAACATATTCATTGTTTCGGGTTGATTGTACTATGACTAAGTTAATATACTGGTATCTTACCGTACTTGTAATGCTCGAGAAGTATACACCACACAAAATCCACCAGTGCATGTACAGTATTTCTTAGAACATTTGTTCTTCATAATTCATAACTGGTGAGTTCTCCCGAACTGATTGTCTGATGGGAATTAAATACGTGGACCTTGGTCTTTATTCTCTTGAAAGAAACAGTAAAACGTAGCTTTACAAGCGAGTGTACGCGGGACGACAAACATCTCTGAGCATTGGTTTACTCCTATACCAGCGTTTAAAGGTAAACCAGACATTATCGCACTCAAATATTCATATGTTCGTATTTTATCTCTACTGTGCCTTCATTGCAAAAAACTACTTGAAGTAGTAGAATTACAGGAAACTTCCACAGTCCACAAAGCTCATTGTGCAACTTTCTGTTGATAGAATAATGCACACTATGCTCTCTAATGCTGCATGATAACTAACGATAGGCAGCTGAAGGTAACAACCGCAGCTGCATACCATGCTGTTTTTTCCTACATTTGGCCAGTCTAACCAAGGAAGATGCACAGCAGACTTGAGTGACGTTGTCCCGATTCTCCATCACACAGCTTTAGCTTACGCAGCTCTGTTATCCATAACTGTCCGGTATGAATCGTCATGGATCCCACAGAACTTTCCTACCCGGCCTATTCTGAGACCTGGCCCGTCATAAACGTCGTGGTTTTTTACATTTCAAGTGTTATTCGCGTGGTATGCATGTTTCGTTAAACAAGGAACTAACAAAAAACTTTTAGGGCATATCGAACAAAGCGCTCGGAGACATTTAGTTATGAAATGTTGGTCAGTGGCGTTCGGAACAGGAAAGTTACGTTGCGGCTACGGTAAAACATATATGTTTATTCTTGATTGATGCGTCACCAAGGAACCGAACTTCAAACTATTCAGCCAGCAAATACAACTGATCTGATTGTAATCAGCTGTGCATGAATGATTCAAGGCTATCGTAAAGCTGCAATAGTCTGACACATCTCCAGTAGAAAGCGTTAGTAATTTTGTGAGCCTAACAACACTCGTTAAACTTCTCAACGAAGGTACTTCGCTAGAAAGCACCAGACCAGATTTCCACTGTTGTTGATCTCCTATTAGAGATGACGAAATCATTGCACCTGAACTTTTCTCCATAATCGACTGAGTAACTGTGAGGTATACTGCCCGATGTATTGTTGCAAGATATTCTTAAAAGTGTTCAGTAACACAGATTGCCTTAACATCTTCCAGCTGTACTTTAAATGAATACAATTTTTCGCATCCATTACGTGGTTCACAGTTGAAGGCTTCTTTCAGAAATGTGAAATATGCAAATGCAAGCCGTTCGTTAATTGTGCTGAGCTAGATCTTATTAAGACGGATGCAAGTTACAAAAATAGGTAAAAACTGTGACAATACTGAATAACATAACTTGACATCATTCATGCTATACAGAGTTGGCTGTGTCGCATACTAATCTAAACACAAAGGTAGAAATGAGATTCATATCGCATTTTACAAAATTACACAGTATTTACAGCAACTAGATTGCAAGGCTAGGTGGTGATGGTCTCCAAAAATAAATGTGAAACATGCCGTGAGTAAAACACATATTACTTTGTTCAAAAATTTTCATTCGCATCATGTCCATTACTACGACAAGACTAATTAAATCGGGAGGTGGCAAGAATGCAGTAAAACAGTATCCGAGAAAGCGGGCTTCAAAAACAATGTCACGATGAATAAGACGCCTGAACAGGGTGATGTACAGTCGAAAATGACGAGACAGCAGTGACTTGAAACCTTTCTTACTAGGTTCAATTCTCTATATATCAGCAAGCATTTCACGTGCAACTATGAGAACAAGAATTCAACGGTCTGACACAAATTCGTCGGGCGTCACAGCCAGGTGTGTATCCACATCGAGGCCCAACTTACCTTGCAGAAAACAGTTCTCAACAGATTGCTGTAGAAAGTCAGAATCCAATTAATTGTAAATACGAAATTTCCAGTCAAGTTAACATCGAACCTGTAAAGTCACCAAGCTGCGTCTTACTGCGCACAACTGAGGCAGGCTGTTGCTGCCAATCAAACGGCTCGGTACTGTTCCCGCGATCACTGGTTGCACGTATTCATTCACCTGAAGTAGCGGTGAGATATGTACTGGGAGGAAAAAATAAGGGAAGTGGGGGACAACTGTTTGAGTACTTTGCTTCGAACGGCATTTTGAGGGATGCCTTAAAAGTGTATTGAAATGGGCCTTTGGTTGCTTTTTGTCTATTCTTGACGTTTGCAAATATCGGTGGATGTCGTTGGCATTGGTGAGTAACTTCGAAGCTCAGGATAAAACCATAGTTAATGAATGATTTGCAAGAAATTTGTACCATATTTTAAAATTGTCAACAACATATAAAGCATCTCAATAAAAGGATTGACAGGGACACATGGAATCAAGTTCCGGTTTGCACACAAAACTTCGCCGAAAAGAGATTAATTATTCGCAGATTTTAGACGGAACAAAAATATTGATGATGTTCTATCTATCAGAGTTATTCCTTCACAAAATAAGCCCTCCATACGACCGATTCAGCCAAATAATGGTGTACGTCTTCAGAATACTGTTTCTTTGTAACTGTTTTTCAATTTTGTTAAACTCATAGTCCATTTTCGCTCGCTTTTCCAAAGCTGTTCGCTGAGTTCATAGATTCATCTCAAGAGAATGTCCACGCGCTCAAATTAAAATGTGTCACTGATGTGCAACATCAGTGGCGAAACGGTTTACCCAAACAACACGTGTTGTGTTAATGAAAGGCAATAACAGAACTCCCTCAAGGTTGGATCACGGCCATATAATGGACGTAGAAGATAGAGAATGACCAGACTGTTCCGCGATCTCATTCATTTAGGTATGATGAACAGTAAGCGATAAAGTGTTTGGCAACAAACGGAATAATCCGAACTTGTATGAGATACGGTGTTGAATTTGGAAACGTATTTGAATAATGTTGTCAGGGATACATGTTTTCTGGGGAGTATGTAAAAAATTGCGGGTATTGGGAAGGTATACGTAAACAATTAGGGGATAGCGTTTACGAAATTACTAAGGTAGAACTATGAAAGATGAACTAGCCTGACGATGATTCAGTGGTAACAGTAGAACATTGATAGCAGCCTGAATTAGCAATCGCTCACAAGTTTTCCTCAACTCACATTAAGCTGCCATAGACCGTGTGATAATTAATAACTTCTACATAGCTTACAGATGGCTTCGGGGTAATTTCGCAATCAACAGAAAGCATAGTGCAGTCAATAGAAAATACGACAAAGTTAACCTTTTGTGAATGAATATAAAACTTGACTCAGAAGTACAAAGTGTAGGAGTATGCTGAATAGTCCAGTTGGGTAAATCTACTACGTCACCTTTGAGAACCGAGGAAATTCTATATTTAATCTGAAACTCCAAGGGCTATATCAGTTGCGGATTTTGGCGAAAGTTTGTTCGTTAACAAAGGTGAAGTGTTCTTGCAATGGTAAACATAAAAATATAAAGCGACATGTTTTAAAACGACGGATGCAACTTACAGAACAGGAGAGACTCGTTCATCCAAGTGGTTTACGGCGCTGAACCAGTAAACTGATCACTAACATCAACAGAGTTGTCACCACATACAATGTCTTCTTTGACGTAATCCGCAAAGTGCTACCTCCAAATCTCACCATTTCCTTACAAGTACGAAAATCATCCGAATTAAATGTATTGGACCATCAAGAGTGGACATGAACAGAGGCAGATAAACTGGAATTAATTCCATTCTAATTACTATGCAATGTTACATTTTCGGATAGTTTTAGGATAATTTTGCCGGACCGTCCGATTATCTCTCAGGTGTTGATGTAATATTTACGTTTCTTCAGCAAACGGAAAGTTTACTGTTGGCGACAGAGCCTGCTAAAAAATAAGTGAAATGATAATTTAAGAAAGGTGCACTTCTAAAGTGTTGTTGACAAGGGCACTACTGTTCAGTTGCTTAATTTAATACAGTCCGCCGCAGTTGATTACAGTCTATTGACTACCCAGCCGGCGATGTGGCGGTAATTGCTGTTATGTATCAGAAAAGGGTATATTCTCATATGAATTATAGTGTTCTTTTATAAACTCCAAAAATGTCGAAGATGAAGCTTTCACATATGAGCCTGCCTGAGTTAAGTGTAAGCCCGAAGAACGAAGTTATAAAAGCGTGACAAGGGTACGATTAACCGAGTGTTTAAACTACTGCGATAATTTTGCCCTTCATCAGGTATACTGAGAAAAGTCGATCACTACTTCTTATCTTGTACTAAAGTGTTCTTCGATATTTACTAATTCTGATGAATATCGGCTTCAGGCAGAGTAGTAAATGTGGGCCGTCAAAAATAACACACAAATAAACAATGAATTTTACGGAGGCTACTCATCAAGCTTGACAACATGCATTATAAGATTGTATCAAGAAGGAAAGTCCGCTGATTCACGCTTTCCTTAAAGATCAAGCGGGATCTACGATTGCATATAGTCAAAGTAAGTAAACTGTAGTTGCGAAAATTTCGGTAGATAACGGACTGTAATAATCATCCATCATATTTACTGATTCATGCACGAACAAAGGGCTATTGCTACAACAATTCCAAAGCACCAAAACCTATTTGCGGTGCTCAGATTATCTAGATGGATTTCAGGAAATAAGTAATCCGTCTGTCACTATTGATAAACACTGTTAGCAGTTTGGTTATTTACGTAATTTACTAAAAATGTACAGACAATACATGTAATCCGAGGCAGCTTATTTTCAACTGTTCGATATAACAGCCTTAATGAGAGCGAAACTCAAGTCTGGTGCTTCTTTTAGAAAAAGGCTAGCTGCAAAATCTATCTGAATGCGAAAGCTGCAATCAGATGTGAGTGGTGTTCAACCTGAAAAAAATACAAATCTATATTGTCAACAATTTTACAAAATCAACGGCATAGCTTCTCGTTTGGAACAGTCAAGCCTTTATGAGTATGAAACCCCTCCTTAGTCCAACTCTCCGTTCAATTATTCATTAATGCCTTTATGTTCATGGGTTAAAAGCAGGATCCTCCCAATCCCGATTGTCCGTTTGTCGTAGTCTTCTATGAGCCCTGTCCGATTTGTGACTTCAAAAAACCTTTCCACTCCTTAAGGTTTTTGCGACTACACGATTGCAGCCGTATACCATTTTGTATTGCTGTATGTCACAGACCAAAATAAGTACTGGTTTGCTCGGCCTTACAAAGACTAGTCAGTACACCGTGACATATTCTCACCTAAGTGATTCACAAAGCTAAGTGTTTGTCGCTGTCAGATGGGGTCGCCATGTTTCCTCCAAGGGTCACTTAGATGACAGGTACATTAAGAACCAAGAATATCATCGCCTTATCAACTCTGTATTTCACAGTTCGTTTGGTCGGCAATGAACAAAGTGGTATGTAACCAATTCACACGCTATCATCACCTTACTTAGCAACTGATGGGCTCACGTCAAGCTATGTGGGAGTAGTGACCCATTTTGGGTTACTAATGAATTCTCGAGGTCCAGGATTTTTGTAGATCGCTGTGTGGGGAAAAAGTGCGAGCGAAAATAATGTGATGGTGAGCATCCGATCACAGCCAATCAGACAAGACATGGCAACTATCTGCCTAGGCAACAAGAAGTACAGCTGTGCTAAATTCATACTTAAGAATTGTCTTTGAAACAACCATGCAACGGAAGTTTAACAAAGTTCTTTGATCGAAATAACAGATTCAGCATTCATGCACATGGGTTGAAAAGTAGACTTGACCGAACTTCTCGCAGAATTGAAATTGCTTCAGCAATAGACAAGTTGTGTAGCTAGAATTGCCTGTTTCAGACAACACTGACACAATCTTCGGTGAAAGGGGTTATGGATTGGTCAGCGCATTAACAACAGAGGTTGGCAGACATCAATCTTGTGAACAAGCTAACACACCGTGGTAAATAGTACTTGGGAAGACGAGTCCCAAATTGAAGTCACAGGAAACTTTATTTTATTCCCAGCCTTTGAAAATTGGTAAGAAACATTAAGCGTTCCGTTAAACAACAACTCAACCCCCACGCTTTACAGTACCGGGGCGCACTGAATTCAATCGCGGTTTAAGGTTGCTATCCTACTGGCCGACAGCCCAAATCCAAGTCTCATAGAAAAAATATGTACCTTACTAGATTATCAAGGTGCTGTACTTCAACAGATTCTTTGATAGGACCGGCGGTAGCACTGAAGCAGACCGAGAGGGGCATGAGTTCCAACTTACCACAATTGCTCTTTTAATCTGCACCTGGTCGGAGCGTTGAAATACGGAAGCAATGTGGAGAGTGCTACGCCATCTTGTTGAATTATAATGTATATGGTGATCGTATAGTCACGTCCGAGTCATCTTTCCACGTGTCCATATAAAGAAAATCAAATCGAAATTAACAAGATTCGTTCGTTTGACGCGAAAATATTTCAATATCTTCTTGACAGTAGAGCATCTAGTGTTAAAATGTGGGGTCTGTCTATTTTTGCTATTGGGTGCCCATCCCAAGCCGGCTCGTTTGTTTTAATGTACTAACACAATAAAAACTCCGGATGTTAATTTGCCCCGGAAAAAATGCAAAATTTATTGCTAAACTCCACAACATTTTAGTATTTCAGTTTGTGAGATTGGCTCACAGAGTTGTGCTGCTCTGATACACAGCAGTAAGTGACAGCAAGTGTGTTGTGTCGTTCGAAGTTCGCTTGCATATATTTCCAAATGGACAACTGTGTAAATAGGTGGTCAGAGAACTAGTATTACGCTGTATACATTATACTAGTTAGGAACATTCGCAACTTTTTTCTTGGTTATTCCAATGTCTCACCAAGTAATTCAGTTAGGCATTTTCTATCTATATGTTCTAGTTAAAAGCCGTTTATCACTTCTCCAGCAGTGTTGGTTGAACTTTGTCTCAGTCGGTAAACGTGTTACATCTCTTCACGTTCTTGTTATTCATTCATAAACGTGATCTGTTTTGAAGCTATTGGTCGGATACTTGTTCCTATCATTGATTTACAGCGTGAAACGGATTGTAATGCTCATTACTCAAACGCGGAGTGTACGGTCACATGCATTCCTCCCTACCCTATTTAACGTATCATGAAAGGATTCGTCTTAATAGAAGAAACCATTGTTTACACGGTAAACTGATGAGAATGTAGAATGTGGACACCGCAGGCTTGTCACATCTCTGATAGTGTTGCTAGCAAGAAGAAACCTAGCCGAAGACATTGCTAGTTACATGCAACAAAAAAGACAGGGAATCAAGAATGCTGAGGATAATAGGTTTACGGTTCAGTGGTCTCGTTTGGTAGAAAACCCTCACAACCTCACTGTTGACCTTATGCTGAAGACGAAGCTAAAAACTGAACAAGTGAATTGAAAGTGAATGTCTCTCGGCCCCGAAACAGCGGCCTCAGATGTCACCGGATGAGCTAACTGGATTCTAACCGAACTTCTTTAACAATTTTCCCATTCAGACGTGAATAGTGCTGACGAAACAGGACTTTGCTTCCAGGCCACTCCAGTTATTTTCGGAGCCTCGGACAGTTCGACAGAACTGTAGATATTGAGACTATCTTGGAAGGAGGATCAAAACATTTTCAAACAGGTGCAAATACATACACATCGATATATTTCATGGTTGACCACAATCTCCTGAGGCCGGGTTACACAACCATTAAAGAGTGCCTATCTGGCATGATCTTTTTTGAAGAAGGTTAACATCGGATAAATGATCAGTTAGGATAAGTAGTTACCTGGAGGACAGACGGAGTTGTAACAATCTGGAGGCTTTTATCGCATGAGCAATCAATTCCAGTCTAACTTGTGTGCTGTTCGCTGGAGCGACAAAGGAGAGGGAAAATAAAGTATGTTCCATTTCATCAACCTCAACACAATCTTTCCGCCCTTTTTCAGGGTGGACAGGTTGACCTTTTAATGCACCGTTCTTGATCACAGCATGTCACCAGCCTACATACCACACGCACACTTGAGATACTACCTTTATTCAACTAGTGTGTTCTTCGTCTGACCAAAGTGAATCACTTTATCATACCCAACCATTCAGATAAGTTCACACACTACACTTACACCCCCTGTGCACAGGAATGCGAGTGTACAAGATTCGTCTTTTCAGTCCAAACAACCCGCTGGACAAAATGTCAATAGAATGATCCCATCAATCGCACGTATTCCATTAAAGAAGGACATGACGACTGAAGGCAAAAATAAACAGGAACCCATTAGACCAAAAAAGATTTATTGATATATTAGTTGACAAATTCATTCAGGTTGTGGATGTCTGAAAAAAAATTCGCTGCCGGATGATCGGAAAGTTTAATCTAAGTCTGAAAATTTAATGAACTCTAACCAGATCAATAAGCTACAGCAATCTGATTAACCTACAACAGATAAACAAAACTGTGAGTTCTCGACTGTAACATGCAGCTATACAAAACTGCCGTTAATGTTAACATTTTCTGATAATTGAAAACAAAAGGTGGGTTTTCAGACTTCTAGTAATGTTACATACAAAAGATCTCTGACATTAACTATTAGGTTCGAAAACTGACAATCTATGCAGAACTTCACCACCATAAAAGAATTGTATCTTGTTGGTCCCTATTACATTTATCCATGTTCGATTGCGCATTTCGTTGGGTTTCAATCATCAGTTCACGTTTTATTGTGCGCAATTTTGGCTCTCTTTTTTAACCGGGGTAACCATTCCAAGTTTGTGTAGTCGGATAATAGCATTTATCCAAATCGTATGTGGTCCACTGCGACAGCTTCGTTCAATACCAGGATGGTTTATCTGTAAAAATGTGTATCGAGGTCACACTATGTGCACAGTCTGTGTGCGCAATGTTTGGTAGCTCCTCCAGCTCAAAGGTTTGTCGCTTTCTTCTTCACAAAGGCCTTATGACATGTCATCGAATGAATAGTAGGCCAGATGCAGGTCGTAATAAAAACTGGGCTGAGTGTTAGTAAAATATGATGCATTAGTAGTATTGGTTAGTTGGCTGAAACAACGTTCAGGTCGTGTGTTAACGAACGAAGCATGACAATACATATCGTACGGCATTCCCTCAGCATTAAACATCAAACAAAATGAATTCGGGTGTAGAGAGTCAGTTGGGTGTGTAACTTGCGTATTTTTTGCCTAGAAGAGATGCAACTACCCAGTAGGAAGGTAGCACGTCAACGTCATTTTTTTAAGCAGAACTGAATAATTACCCACAAATTCAATATTTATTATCAAGTAAATCTGGTAAAGTCAGCGAGTTAAAACCAAAAGGGTTATCGGTTTCGCAATGTTTCGATCCTCTCGGACAGCAAATCAGAAAATTCACATTGTATAAGCCTCAAATTAGGTAGTCATCAAATGGTACGTGTTTGTGTGTAGATAGGCTACCAACAGGAAGCATAGGTTCACGGTTCACCTGAGGTGACCATGTGACGACCCCAGGGGCAAACACGGGTAGATAGTTATTGCGTTGTGTACGTTTGTGTGTACATGCGTGTAGACTGTTTCGGGCGCGGTGGGTGACGGGTTACCTTAAACCTTTTCTGTGAGGTGTCACTGTTGACCACCCAGTAAATCCGGCCAAACAACTGACAATTCGAGGCCATCGGAGCGATTTATCGCCTGTGGTGCACCAGCGATCAGCAAGGTTTCTGCCAGTAGACGTTCTTTGTTGTTACAGAAACCCTTTTAGCATCGTCGGATGGTGGAATTCAACTTTCGGAGTTGCTCAGTGTCCGCAGGGGGCTTCTTACTACACCTCACTTGTTCTTTAGTGCGTACTAACAGCCGCCGGCGGTCTATCCAGCGTACGAGGCTCGACAATCTTTACATTTAATTCGGTAAACACAGTTTGACTGCTCCATAACTGTTCGTTCGTTATTTAAGTGGAGTGACTCATTTCTTAAAGTGTTGGTAACTTTAAATACCACTTTGATATTGTGCTGATTGAGGACTCATGCGAGATCCTACGATGTATTCCTTCTGTACGGACTAACACTAGTCGAGAGCCAGTTCCTGTGCTCGTTGAACTTATTGCAATGTAGCTCCTGAATTGGACGTAGAATCTTGTCACGTTAACCATTGGCTTTCATTGTCGATTTTACAGTCTCATATTCTTTCGAGAGCTCGTCCTCGGAACTGGTTATTAACAAGGCCCGTGAAACAAATTGAATTCAACTGCTTTCTTAGTACATATGGGTTGTTCTG
Organism: Paragonimus westermani; assembly: GCA_008508345.1. NCBI lineage: Eukaryota > Metazoa > Platyhelminthes > Trematoda > Plagiorchiida > Troglotrematidae > Paragonimus > Paragonimus westermani. The sequence goes on from QNGE01008421.1 coordinate 15,520, forward strand.
AGCTACAACAAAGGTACCGATTAAAATAGGTGTCCTTTCTGTGCAGGCCTTTATCCAGTTTGCCGTCCGCTCTCCTGCGTATTCTCTAGTCTAGGAAACTCTGCTCATAGTCCACTGATTCGCGCTCAATTGTAAATTTGATGTGCTGATGAAATGAGTTTATATGCTCCACGAATTTACCAATAGATTCTCTACGTATCACCACCAACGTATCATCGACACACCTCCACCAAATCCTAGGTAGATCAGGAAACCTGGACAGCAACTTCTTCTCTAGATCTTGCATGAACAAGTCAACAACCGCGGGAGTGATTGGTGAGCCCATCGTCACTCCACCTGTTTATTGACAGAGTACCCCGTTGGACCTAAAGAAGATAAGCAATGCTTCGTAGATTCTATAACCTCATTAACTGATAAACTTGCTCGTTCAGCTAAACTGGCACCTGCTTCAAGAAGCTGGTGAATCACCTCCAGACGTTCCCCAGTGGAATCTTGGTGAACAACGAAACAATATCGAAGCTAAGTTTCTTCAGCTTGGTAACCAGTTGCGTGGAATTCCGAATGTAACGGTCTGTGCACTTTTCAAGAGGTTAAGGAATACGACACAAGAATTTGGCTAGGATATATGTTGGTGTTCCTGTTTGGTCAACAACCGGCCGCAGTAGTATCCCAGTTTTATGTATTTTTAGAAAACCGTAAAGCCTCGATGCTAATGCTGCTTTTGGATATAGGGTAAACCACTGCGAATCACCCAGGCTAACTTTAATCTTTTGCAGCAAAGTTGCCGTTGAAGCTTTTGATTTGCCCAAGGTGCAGCGCTGCGTTCTCCAGCGAAATCATAATGTACAGATTATCTGAAATGTGGTCATCTGCTTTGCGTTCGTAATCTGCTTTGTTCAGGATGACCACTTGATTCCCTGTCTGCAACTTTTTATGTGCATCTGGATCCTTGGTACTCAGGTTACTTGGTTATGATTTTGATTTCAAATGATCCTGGCGCTCTGTGACCGAGCTGTGTTTGCGTCATTGATTGGCAACCCCTGTAGTTTCTTCTCTGCTTGATATACGCTCTACGAGAGGGTCGAAACGTTGCGAAATGGATATCGCTTCTGGTTTTCACTCGTTGTGGATTAACCAAAGATTTACCTAACAATGAATATCAGCAAAACGCACAATAGTTTTTCGTATACAAGTTCTGCTTGCGGTTCGGAAGTACTGAATTCAGGATTCATAGAAAAATTTTCCAAAGTATTCTAGTAATACAGTCGTTTACATGAGAACCAAAAGCAGTAGGCTCCGTGTCTTCAGAATAATCAATCAGATTATCAAGCAGCTGTAGTTACTTACCGTGTAAGCGGATGTCAAGGAATGCGGAGGAAAATTCTATCCACTAATGATACACGACGCTCAAAAAACGCTGGAATCCACCGGCTTGCATCCCTGGAGCTCAGAGAAATTGGCGCACCTTGATTTCACAAACTGGCATCCTTATAATGTTTGCACGTTACATATACGAGAGCTTATCCGTAAATCTCGCGCATCAGTTAATTTCATTTTGGTGGTTGTAGATTCTTCAGCAAGCACAACCAATTACAGTCTAACTAATCAGCAATGTGTTGGGTGACCTGTTGACGACG
>QNGE01008422.1:0-17133 GCA_008508345.1 Paragonimus westermani
AAGCATATGCATGGTTGCTACTGTGACCAGTAGTAAGTTTTGATTCAAGCCGACTCATTCAAAACTCACCCGGACGAGCAAGAAGAGAAGACTGATGATGGTAGACAGCCACATTATCATGTCCGATTAATTACTATCACACGGTGCCAACCTATCGAGTGCTCCGTTTAAAGCTGAGCAAAATGAACAAGGTATGAATGCGTATCACTCTCCAGGTGGCAATATCCATTTTCAGACATACAGTTTTCGCAGGAGTGTGAAAACAGTGGAAAAGTCCCTGGAAATTCGTTAGTGAAATCTGTGCTGTGGACCGAATATCCAACCTAAACGCCTATTCTTAGTTTCCATTTAGACTGCAAACAATTGCGCGTTCTATCGACAGTTGCGACGGTTTGTGTTGCTCCACCTGACTGTCATAATAAGTTCTCGCACCGTTTTTGACGGTATCTACTGAGGGAGATATGCGGCATTTGTTAGTCTTTTCTATGCGGTACAGTATTCTCGACTAGCAGTTGCGAACAGTTCATAAACAATTCCAAGTTCTCTCAATCAGTTTCCGATGCTCAACTGTGCTAACTTTCTCTTCCTGCACCAGCACCATCTTAATTTACTTCCAACGTAAAGAGGTTACATCTCTTACAACGAATAGAAAACTTATCCAACGTTCGAAATCCTTATGGCCTTCCATGGGAAATTAATATATTGCTCAATTTATTTAGAACCGTGGAAAATTATTGATGTATTTTACAAGTTAGCCGGTAATGTACACTCCGATACTCCTTAGAATCGGCCACTGAAAATCTTTGTTAACCACAAATGCGAGCAGCTTTTTTGAGTAAAGTTAAGCACTGCAGTCTCCGGTTGTGTCGGTTAGTTACTAGGATATTTTGGCGTGGTATAATTCAAAGGCAGTTTTTTTCGAAGACAATTTATTAATATTACGTTGAAATTTGCTAATTTCGCGGGTCACTACAAGCAACAACCTGACTTGAGAGTAACAACTGTTTTTTCGCATGCACGCAAACTTTGACCAATTCAAATGAATACTGCCTAACGTTATATTTGTTAGTTTGGAATCGTGCTTCTATCTGGAAGACGTTTTGTGTGTATCAGCAGTTATTCTCATGCGCCGGTAGTTCCGAGTATTTTGTTGATCGTTCTCAATATCCGTGAACATCTTCTTTGAGTTGGAATCTTTCGTCACCGTGATTTTTCCAAGCTCATTAAATTTGCTGTTAAATTTATTTATATTAACACTGATAGTTTGAGCAGGAAAATCATCAACTAATACTTGACCACTACTCATGTGCACACGCACGTAGGCTCACAATGATCGATACTGTCGCATTGGCTTGACTCAAAACCACGACCGCTTCGTCGATTCCGTCTCTTAGCTCCAAATCTGCAAGAACCTACGTGTTTACTTTATTCATATGATACCCAGTTGCTTGAGCACGACAGGAAACTCTCAGAGGTTGTATGAAACAGTGAGACATCAACCTATACATAATTTATTTGCAAAGATGCAATAGTATACACCGCTTTCCTGTAGTATCTTATGGCATACTGCTTAACTCATTGGTGCATTCGGTGGACATCAAATCTTCACAGGAACGTGGACTTTTTTCATGTATGCACATTACTGAACAACTCACACACGGCTGTTCAATTCTTCAAACTTCTGTACACATTTAACTAACCGCATCATAACGGCAATGATTTTTAATGTGTCTGTGAACGACTGCTCAATTGCCAAGACTTGTTGAACGACTCTCCTCGAAACCTCATTCAACCTTGCTATCGGATTCGGCGTAGCTTATTGGCCGAGATGTGAGTTTCATATTTAATGTGTGCTCTTTGCTTGCTAACTGTGAACAAAAATAACCATTTTGGACTGCCACTATAGCCAAGTTTCTCACTGAGATTGTGGTCTCTTATTAGCACTCAGAGGACTGATCACAGTCTATTCGTCTCTTTCAGGGGTTTCAGATAGCTTGCAGAATGGGCGAACCTTAGTGCATGGATTGCACTGGAAATCTAAATTCTCGTATCAACCGACATGGATAACAAATACGGAGAGCAAGATTTGGATTGCGTTACAGTTTAATCGATAAATGAGTACCAGCTCTATGCAGTACGCGGTGTTATCGACGGATGCTGTTCACTTTTACGGTAGAATGTACGAAGACAGCTCCACAGTTATATAAATGAAAAGCAGAACCACATATTCATTACCGCGAAATTTTATTTTGATGGAAGTAAGACATCACGCAGTATGGTGACCGACAATCACGACATAAATTGTGTGGATTAAGGGCGGTCAGACGGGTAACGAGATATAACCTCATGCATGCATTGCAAATCAGCTGCTGTGCCCAGCGTTTTGATATCGGAATTAACACTAAGTAACTAATATCAGCCTTGTTCAGGAGAAGTCCATCCGCGGCTGAGTGAAAGTTAGAAGCTGATATATAAAACTCATCGAAATCTTCCCAGGTATATAATCGATTGCGCATGTAACAGCACATTCCAGTTGCAATCTTTGACTTCCCACTAAGCGAACTTGAACGAAGTACATGTGAACTATATGCGAGGAAACATTTTTGAAAAGCAGATTGTCTGATAGCCGTTTCTTCTTGAGCCACTCACTACCTCTGATGTTCTGTATTCTTGCTTACGTTAAGCCGTTACTAAGATCACTTGAAAAACCTCTTGTTAAGGAGACCTTCATTACTTTCCTATGTAATGGTGGTTGAAATTTGTCTCTGTTACCCATTTCAGTCACCTACCAACATGATCAAATTTGTTAGATTGCGCAACATGATTCCATTGTTTGCATTCGATTACTTTAAACGTAATCGTTTCTGACGATATTTGGTTAGTGTAGTAGTAAAAGTCATGGTTGTTTGGTCCCTCAGTTCCAGTTTTTGAATACAATTCAATGTTGCCCGGAATTCGACATTTTTCATGGTCACAATTCGACAGCCATTGTTTCAAGTTGGTAAGAAAACAAATTTCGAGTGAATGCTCGCGATAATCACCNAGAAGCTGATATATAAAACTCATCGAAATCTTCCCAGGTATATAATCGATTGCGCATGTAACAGCACATTCCAGTTGCAATCTTTGACTTCCCACTAAGCGAACTTGAACGAAGTACATGTGAACTATATGCGAGGAAACATTTTTGAAAAGCAGATTGTCTGATAGCCGTTTCTTCTTGAGCCACTCACTACCTCTGATGTTCTGTATTCTTGCTTACGTTAAGCCGTTACTAAGATCACTTGAAAAACCTCTTGTTAAGGAGACCTTCATTACTTTCCTATGTAATGGTGGTTGAAATTTGTCTCTGTTACCCATTTCAGTCACCTACCAACATGATCAAATTTGTTAGATTGCGCAACATGATTCCATTGTTTGCATTCGATTACTTTAAACGTAATCGTTTCTGACGATATTTGGTTAGTGTAGTAGTAAAAGTCATGGTTGTTTGGTCCCTCAGTTCCAGTTTTTGAATACAATTCAATGTTGCCCGGAATTCGACATTTTTCATGGTCACAATTCGACAGCCATTGTTTCAAGTTGGTAAGAAAACAAATTTCGAGTGAATGCTCGCGATAATCACCTCGTACAACCATCCTTCTAAAAAATTCAGCGATACGGAAAACTATAGGAAACAAATTCGGAGGAGCCTACCTACCCTAAACCAAATAAGAATGACACTGTCAGTCTACACTATTAGTGATAGCAAATCCCTCCATTCAGGGCTTAGTGTTATTCGATTCGAAATTAACTCACTGCCGTCGACAGAAGTACGCTCATTAAAAGTACAGCAGCTAGATGTTCACGAGATAAAACTTGAGCCAAGCGATCCAACTGAAATGTGACTGGTCACATCCAAAGTCTCGTAGTGTAGTTCAACCTGACCAAACCCCAACTACTAATTAGTAAAAATGAAGTGGCAAGTCCTAATGGAGAGGCGGTGCACGGGCTGCGCTCAAGAGCAATATACAAAAACAAATACATGTGTTTTTCGTTTCTTCAAGAATGTTTGTGAGTGTTTATAAGGGGCGTGAGTAATAACACAAATTTGAACCAACAGTTGAATTGCTGTCACAAGTAGTATTGCAAATTGCCAGTGAGTATTACTCAGTCGCATCGACCGTCTTGAGAAGAAACGTAGAAATTGTTATTATGACTCCAGTGTTCTTTCTGTTCTAAAAATGTTATACATAAGTATTCTCGCTTTCTGCTTTTAGTCAGCAATCACTGAGAATTGAAAAATGGATCGCATATTTCTAAATTATTCCGGAACAGAGGATTAACTAATCAACAGCGATAACCAGTGCCCAAAGAGAACGGAAAACCAAAGAGGCTGAGGACATCCGGGTCGAACTTCTTGCTGTTTAAGTTGCCTTCCGGGAGCTCAGTGGCGTCGGTTCCATAGGGGTAATTTTTCTCAACCATTCCAAAATAAAACGTAAAACTCAAACAACCAAGTTGATTCTTGGTTAAGAAAATAGTCCACTGCACGCTTCGTACAGTTCGGTTCGTACTTCTGCAGTCTATTATGGATAGCTTAGTGAATGTGTTTACAAGTTGCGGTATTAACCTTTAGAATTACTATACCGTTGATGAGTATTGGAAGACTTGGTAAATTTCGAAATGAACGTCACTCGCATTTGTTCAATTTTGGACAACTTCACTGGTTGTACTAAGAATTATGAAAAGGCCGTGCTTCGTCCCTATGCGAAATTTGTTTCGTTCTTATGAATGAAAATTTGCTGAAGTTTTATCGATGCTCAGTACACTCATTCCACCAGGGCGGCTGTAAATCTCTTGATTTGATCAAACGGGTGAAATGCTTAGGATACACTCAGATCGAACTGGCTCCGTGTATTTTAAGATAATCGATAAGAAACCAATCAGAATTGTAATTAAGTGCAGTCTGTTCACGAAATTGAGCCGGTAACGGCTGGCACCCTAGAAAGCAGTAGCGCAGGTAATTACATCGATCATTAAAACCACCGACGAACAGGATTTTACCATATGAAAAGTGAGGATTACACCTATGGCGTTCAGATACCACTAGAAGTTGGGCGGCCTGAAAGATAGTATGCTAACTTCCAGTCTGTTGATCAACAGTTCCCGTCCCACGGACACCACATTTTATTAAACATTATTCGAAAAATATTTACAGCAGATGGTAATTATTTTCTGCTGATTTTGTGCAAAATAAGGATGCCCATGAAAGTGAAGTGTAGAAAAAATAGTTGTTCCTTTAACCACTGGGCGCTTGCGAGTACTTCTGAAGATGGTTTCCGGCATAAAGACGAAAACCCGAATAGAGATTTTTCGCTCAGGAACCTCCAGCGCAGGAGACATCAAGTCAAGTACTGCAACTGCAAGTGAGCCGAAAGTAATAATTGGAAAAGTCCGTTGAGAATAAACATTGAATATTTATTACATGGAACTCAGAATAAGGCTTCTGATAACGTTATAACCCACTTCGATGGGGAATAACACATAGAGAGCTAGAAAACGGCCGTAGACGAACAATTAAAGTGGATGTGTTGTATGCCGATTCATAATACATGATGTGCAAAGATAGGCTTGCACCGATCATTTTTTTCTTAAAATCAACTAGGGAAGGTATTAAACTAAATTCCTTCAATACTGATGACCAGACTCAAGTTTTGCTCTTGTTGGAGTTGGTCAGCAGTGAATATCTTTGTCATGGTTGGGATTGTCGGTATCACTGAACCTTCGACTAATCAGCTGTATTTGTGTTAGAGAGACCATGTACAATTTTGTGGTCTCTTTAATTATCGTAGAAACGACACTACCCACAACATGGGTATGGTCCGCATGTAGCCTATAGCGCAACATGAAGAATGGTCTTAGTCCTAACCATAGGTTAAAAACAATTTTTTGGATTAGCATCTCTTTGAAATAGTAAGGGTTATTTCGTGTATTCTATTACTACCAGGAAGTCACCTAGAAGCTGGATTTCCGATATATGGATTCCCCGATGCACCTGACAAAGTAAGCGCTTGTACCCGCCACGACAACATGCGCGTATTGTCTGACAAACGCCATTGGTCGAAAGTGCTCAATTAGTGTGACGTTTGTCCATCTTTTACTTTGCTGTGACTGAACATTTCATTAAACATATTATTGTTGAAACGTTCCTGCATACTTTTAACTCTTTTTCCAATTTGCCCTTCTTACAGCTTCTGTATACTCTATTCGTCAGACAACTTACCAGACACCGTTGGAATCGTATAAACATATTCGTGAAGGTTATGGTGCTGATCATCCCGTTTTCCCGTGTGATCTAGCTTCGCTGTATTAAACCATTTAATTAGCTTGTCATTGCCGCGTCCAGAATCGGCATTTGCCCAAAGGTTTCCTCCTCGAGCATGAAGGCAATGTTATCGTCAGCCTTGTCAAAAAACTTTGGTAGGTTCAGAAGGTCTTCCAAACTGTCTGCCACTCATAAACTATCGTTTACGTAGCTTCGGTAACAATCCCCGAATAATAATAATAATAATAATCCCCGAATCATTTGTATGGCAAACCAGGGATTGAGACTTGGGAGAAACTGAACAACTCTACTTCTCAAATTCAGTAAATGAAAGCAATCAGTGTAATTTTCGGGTCAACAGGAGCAGACCGCTCGTAACTCTCGTTTACTGATCCCCAGGAAGACATCGACTGAAATTCTATCCCTCGATCAGAGTTTCTCACATAGTGGTGACAAGACGAAACAATTACTTCGCAAGCACTTGTGCCGTGTATGAATAATGAGCACTGTGAAGAGCATGCACTGCATATCTGTTTTGAGACACTTCAATTTCCTCACACAGGAGATGTTTGCCGGTTTCAGAGATAGTATCACACTGACCTGTCTCCGTTTTCCAGTGGCACCGATTTCGCTCACCAGTAATGTTATCTTGCCACTGTCTTTCCACGCATCACCCTGTACAGTGTGTGGCGTGATTCAAGGAGTGTCGCTGTTTCTGTCTCATATCGAAATTCTGTGATGGCCTCGGTGAGGTTAACAATGACTAATCCTGATAAACCAGACTGCTAACTTTTCAATGAGTTTCGTCCATCGCTGAAGCGTTTGTCAAGATATGGCCACGCACTTCGCCGTATTGCAATGAGCACCCAGAACGTTCGATATTTTAATTAATGTCTGCGAATATCACATTTGTCAGAGTTCATCAGTAGGATATCATCGTGCATTTGTAATACTCTTGGTTCCAAATATCCCGCTGATTATCATGCTGTATCCCAAGACGTTCTGCTATCGAAGTGACGCCGAACTCATTGGTGCATTCGGTGTAATTCTCAGGAATATATGAACCTTCTCATCTGTGAACATCTGTGAATGTCCAATACATGACATAGTTTTCTCCATACTCAGCTGACCGTGTGATAGAGGTACCGCCTTGAGGACGTTTGTGAACAATTGCTCACTTGCCAAGGCTTGTCATTCGATTCTACTCGACAACCCATGCAACTATGCTACCGAGTTTCTGCGTGGCTTATCGTACCAGATGTACACTCCAGATTTAGTCTCTACTAAGGTATTGGTGATTGCTTGTTAATTGAAAAGAGGGATAAAAGCTATTCTGAAGTACCACTGTGGCCGAGTTTCCCATTGAAATGTGGTCTCGCATTAGCACTCAGATGACTAACCACAGTTTATTTGTTTCTTGTTAATCGTTTCAGATGACTCATTCGATGGGCGAATCTTGGTGAGCAGATTACACTGGACATGCTCCTTATCCTGTCATCATACACAGGTAATTGATACATAAGACAAGGTTGGAATCATGAGGTTTTACTGCAGTCTGCTCGACTTGGCGATATAGGAGTGAGTGACATTGAGTAGCAGTTTCGTGTAGTATGTGTGTTCGCCGACCGGGACTGTTGCAGAGCGCAAAGTCAGCTGCCCAAATATATAATTAGAACATCATAAAACTGCACGCCTATGCATGCAAATTGCTACGTCGATGGGAGGAAGACATCGTGCCGTATGGTAAGTGAAAATCATGCAACAAGTTGTGCGGATTAGTCAATTGCTCAGCGGATATTGCCGAGATAGAGGAAGGTTGTGCCTAGAAAGGTGACAATCGGTCAGCACTGGAGTTGAATGGAATACGGACGAACAATTTCTAGGGAGTTAGTCTATATGTGCTTATTCGGAACTTCAATCAGACCATCGAACGCGATTTGTCTGTGAGGCTGCTTTGCAACGGTATGGGTCGGTTTACGGCCATGACCACTGCTCCACACACTACATGGGCTACGAGTGAATTTATGGGGATTTCTGTGAATAAAGACTTATGTGCTTCTGCATTTCAGTCTAGAGCAGTGTTAGGGTTAACGGTAAATCGAAGTTTTGCCATTGGCAACTTAGAGCAAATGAGCGACTTAGTCTAGCCTTATGAACCGCGGCTTCCGAAGTCCTAAGCGTGGTCAGACGAGCAGTGAAACCTGGCTCCAAGCGCACATTGCCAACCAGCTGCAATATGGAAATCAAGCCAATTGAATAAGATCAGCTTTTGTCCATCAGTGGTTACGTGAAACAGAGCAGTCAGTGTATAGGACGCATCGAAATCTTCCTAAGCACATGACCGACTGTGCACACAACAACAAATTCTAGTTGCGTTTTTTTGACGTGTCTCTGAGTAGACTTCTTCAAAATATACAGTGGTTTTGAATAAACTTTGAAGCTGGTCGATGGTTGAAATTTGTTACAATTGCTGATCATTGCCTCAAATTGGTGAGTAAACGATCTCATCTGAATCCTCGTTACGATGACCTCGTCCATCCATCGTTCTCAAACGTCAGTGAGATAGCAAATCCACAGGATACAAATGCAAAGGAGCCTACTTACTCTGAATGAAATACTGAGGTTAATATGACAATATCACATCTATTACACCGAGTCTCTTTACCCCAGGCCTGGTAAAGTTTGGGTCAGAATTCCCCCATGGTAGTCAGTTAAAATGTATTCACTAACTGTTTAGCGGTAACATGTTTGCAAGATCGAAGCACGAGGTGAGTGATCCATTCCAAATACTACTGACAAAATCCGAAAACTCTGAGTGGTGTTCAATTTGAAATCAATCGAACCCCCGACTATACACCAGCAAAACTGGGGCGGTCAGTTCCAACGTAGAAGTGACAAAGGCATTGTGCTGAACAGTAATTTACAAGGGCAAATGCGCGTAGTTTTCGATGCTTTCAGCATGTTTGTGATTGCCTATACGGAGCGGCAATGACAATACAAAAGTTGTGCCAGAAGTTGAACTACTGTCGCGAGCGGTACTGCAAGTTGTCTATAACCAATACCCAGTTTTGTCGATCTTCTTAGACAGATTCGTATTCTATCTGAATGCGAAAGCTGCGATCAAGTGCAAGTGAGTTTTAATCTGGAGTTACTGTATTGTTCGTGTTGCACACAAGTGACAGAACGGAGTGCACTGGTTAACATTGAACCCATGTAACTCACACATCTTCAGCCGCTGTACTATTAGAAATGGAAACCACTGTGCTACATCTTGAGATGAAACATGCTTCGCTCTCGCACGTGAAACACTTATAGATTCTGTATCGGGGTACAGGTATACGCATTCCATCAGGGCGCCTATAGGTATCTTGATTTGGGCAAACAAAACGAAATATTTAAGGCTTAGCCAAACCAATCTGTTTCCATGCATAACGGAATAACAATTAACAACTGAATAAAACTTGAAGCTAGGTGCAATCTGTACACGAATCTGAACCATTAACGAATAGCACCGTACAAATCAGTGGTACAAACAATTACATTAAGCATAATAATAACTGATGAATCTGTATTCATCATGTCACTAGGTAGGAAGTGTGTGATGAAGACAACACGAGGCGCATTCAGGTCTCTCTAGAAATGTGGTGTCCTCATGGATGGAGCGTAGACCTCCAGTCGAGCGATCAACAGTTAGAGTCTATGCATGACATCTTGTGACCATATTAGTTGACAACATCTAAGACAGATATGCGAACAGCTGTTTTCGGTAATTCTCATCGGGTTTTTACAATTACATAGGGTACATGCGTTTTATATAGGAGAAATTGGAGCAAGTCAAATGGGTCATTAAGATCATAGGCATGGGGCGGATGACAGTCTATTGGAGGGGGGTGGGAGTGTTGGCGAATCTGTTACACTGTTGCGCGTGCCGGCCGTGAGATATGCAGTCGTCGGTGTCAAGTGGTTCACGCTTGCTTGAGTTTCAAATGGCTGTGAAATAGTTGGCCAAGGGAGATGTAGGGTTTGCACGAACTGTTTTTGGGCACACAGACAGGGGTTGTAGAGTCTGATGGCAATAGCCTCGGCCGTTGATAACAGTCGCAACCTGACAGCTCTGGAGTGGGATTGACGAACCTTGTAGATAACTCGGAAGGCTTCGTCTGGATCAATTTGGTGACCGGTGTCAATTAAGTGGGAACCGATTGCACTGGCGATGGGCTTTATCGAACCGTTGTGAAGCCATTTCGGGAGGTGTTCACGAATCGTTTCAGATAGCCGTCTTGTGGTTCTCCCAACATAACTTGCTTGACAACAACAGGTGAGATGATAAGCACAAAAGGACGAGGAAAACCTAGGCAAACTAAACCCATTTTTACCACTCTATCATACAAGGGTGAAGCTACCAGTGAAATTGTCACTCGCCGAGTTTGCAATGCAGTGGAGAAGGCCTATCCAGCAGCACGGGTTATCTTATTGTTCAATACCTGCCCGGTACTGGTGCCACACCTCAAAGATAGTTTGCTCATGGCAGCAAATTCTAGTCGAGGCATCCAGGTTCGAATTGTCCGAATTGTTCCGTGACAACCACAACCAGACGCGTGTAATGTCTAGCATGTATCAAAGGCAGCTAATGGCTTATCCCTGTTCTGACGGTTTTAAAATAGTGTTATCTGCGACTAAGGCAAGACTGAGTTATTCCTTCTCATCTTTGTGGTCGTCCCGATGCTTACGATCAAATGCATTCAGTTGCACACCACGGTCATTTTAGTGGCTGCCTACGAAAAACTATCTCAGTTAACCTGCGTTTTTAGGTTTGTGTCAAGTGTTTGTTTCCTAAAAATGTGACTAAGGCCATCAGACGACGAAATAACTGTAGCAGGCCAGCGTGAACGAAATCAACTCCAACTGGTTGCTTACAAATCTGGGACCTGTTTCGCTTTCTCACACAGGTATGGTAAGCGAGCGTTTCATAATATTAACCAATATGGTGGTGCCAATAATCACGGTGTTGATCAAGGTGTGACCGTAGACCTTGCAACAATTTTGAAACCACATAATATTTCGGTATATTGTACTAGATTGAAATCAAAGTCTACAGATCAAATCGAATGTGTTTACTCAACTACCGTTCGAATTGTTGTGCTACGCTCCAGGACACAAACATTCTATAAAGTTTTCCATCCTAACATATCCTGATCTTTGATCAGATTTTCACGGAAAAATTTGACAGTGGAATAAATTACTTAGGTGAATGAAGTTAGAATTTGAAATATACGAAGAATACGCGAAGCTGCCAAAGTTTATGAATTCTGAAACGTGCGAGTCTGTGCTCTTGTTCGCGTGTAGTGTGCGCTTACTGTGATTTGTGAGATTAAGCCGATTAGAACAAGATTAAAACAATTTTTGTGGAGCTGAAATGAACAATTTTGCTGAGTTCTTAGCATACTCAAGTCACAGAAACTTGTGTCACACTCTCGATGTCGCAACTGGCAAGATTCCAGACAAATCAGCACATCTCAAATCCGCTTCCGTGCACAAGAATTGCACGCATGAAAATAATGAGTATACAATCGGGTGTGAGTGTCCCCTTCTACTGGGCCTATCAATCAACGACTAATGGAGGAATTTCCGGTTTCCTCAGCTTGACACAATAGTGATTGTGCAGATAATAGCGTCATGGAAAGATTAGATCTTTACTTCCTGACAGATATTTGTTATATTTATAATTGTTTTTTCACATGTGAATAAAATATTCAGAAGACATGAGGTACCTTACGAATTAGTTTGTCACATTCTTAAGAGCTTGTTTCCAGCATGAAAGCAAGATCGCTGGATCCCATGAAACCGCAAAATGTATAGTCGTTTGTGATTGTCACTCAAATCTTAGTATACTACAAGCAAAGATTGACGGTTGGTCGTGTTTGAGCACACCGAGCTCTTGAAGGTTGGAGAACAGGATTTTGATATATTTGAGTATTTGTTAATTTTGGTCAATCAAAAGCACCGCAAACCATGTTTCAATACTACATTTTTGAACTGTGGTCGATAGGTGCCTGTAGCATAGCACAGCGCCCTGACTGTGAAAATAATTTCTTTACTTCCAGTTGTAGAATTTTATTTTGCAAACCTCATTGTCAATGTGAATTCACAAACAATGAATTCGATAAAACTGGCAGTCTGGAGCTTGACATAGTGTTGTTATACTATTTGCTTCGAGTCTCCTTCCGTAGATATGCATCGCAATATTTTTCACCTGTTTCGAATTGTCGTCTTACTTGAATCATACTCAAAACTGGGATTCTGCCATTTCTCGTTTCGCGGAAGTCCCTGGACTCCAAGGCACGGTGCCAACAATAATCTTAAATATCGATCGCCTAATTCCCTTTGTTTTGTGTTTTACCATGAATTAATCCAAAAATTTCCTGCCATTTTGATATGTGGTTGTTCGATTTTCAGTCTAAACAGGCCGCAAACTCCTGCGTTTCCTAATGAGATGGTGATCCACTACGAAATGTGGCCCTTTTTAAGAGCGCACGTGAGTTCGTTACACTTCAGCTGATCTAGATCCCGATAGAAGGTCAGAGGTGGACGATGTCCTTTAAACGACTTACCTAAGTGGATGTCTCAATGTTTAGTGAGGCTGATTGTGTCTACATATTGCAAATAACTTGGGAAATTTCGACTAGGTGATTGGCCTGTTTTTGACGAAAACCAAGCAACACGACCAATCCGAAGTCGATTTGTGGTGTGATGCGAGACATGTTTATCAGTATTCACACTGCTGGTGTAACTGAGTTAGATTTCTGCAGGCAGGCAGTAACATAAATGTGGCGCGCAACTGGACACATTTGTTGTAAGCAACGAGACGACAATAAAGACAAGAAGGAACCAATTATTGTTGACTTAGCCACAGATAAAACAATTATAGTACCGTCTGAACTGAAGAACGACAATTCCATCTGAGCTGCGAACAGACAACACGAGCTCGCAGATTTCATATATGGATTGTGTTAACATCCCTCCCGCTGTCTTATGTGGAATCCAAAATATTACTCGGGGTTCGACTGTCCCGGCAGGATTCAACAAACCGTTAAAGCGGGATTCGCCGGCGCAATTCCTGAGCGACTGTTGTGGATTCGTAACTCAGCTGGTAGAGCGCTTGCCGCGTTGAGGCATGCTGTATCCGTCGCTGGTTCGAATCCAGCTAATCCTCTGACTTTTCGCCTTTTTTATCATTTAATTTCTTCATATGTGTTACGTCAATTTTTTTGACACCAGTTTGGACGGTAACTTCTAGACACCCCCATTCGAGTAGTCAGTACTTGGTGTTGTTGTTGATATTGCATTTTTGACCCAAATTCACTTCCAGACTGGCCGAGCTTGTTGTTAGTCCGCAAGGTAGAAACCATTCGTTTCTAATCGATCCAACTCGAGTCCTCTCCGACTCAATGTTCTGTTCAATTAAACTTTTTCGTATGGTTCTGGAATTTCTCATATCCATCAGACTATTTTGTCTGGCTTTTCACGAAAGTGTTGAACATGTGATCGGTCGCTCCGAACAACTCATTTTTACTCCGTGGTAGTTTCATACTCTTAATTCCACGTTCATTTATTCTAGCCTTTAGGATTTTATCCTATGTAATGAGTAATTGGACACCACAGGTAGCAACGGCTTTTTTGTCAGCTCCAGGAATGAACGAATTAGCACTCTATTTGTGAAGTCCCACACGATGCTCACTTCATTCGACACCCATCATACAACCACGTTATATATACATTAAAGCATGTGGTGTGTGTGCCTACGTTTTTCACGCTTTGTGCTAAACATCAGATTCGACAGTAAATAGATTATGGCGATTGTGTAGGACGTCTGGCCCGTGTGGAACGACTGGCGAACACTTATACCGATGGGTGACTCTTGTTTGGCGCTCAGTATCAGGTGTTCCCGTACAACAGAAACCATCACTTCCTTGATCTTGTTCCATCTAATCGATTTTACTACGCGTCTCGACATGGAGAAAGCGGTTCACACCGTCTACTGAATTTCTAGCACTTTGTCACCACAGGTCGAATAACGCTTCCTGTCCATAATCGAAGCTTTTGCAGTCGGACTTAGGCGATCGACTTTGTGTTTGGAAATAGTCTGATCAGATCCCGAAGCTTCCATAGTTAAACACGGTCTCACAACCAGCTAAACACTTTTTCTCCGTCCCACTGACCCAACCCGATTGACATTGACTACCAAGGGCTAGCTTCGTTTGTGTCCTCGGCCCTCACAAAGTAGTGTTAACGATTTATTCAATCATAATTTGCCATCCCTATTTGTTGATCGTCAACTATGTGATTGTCAGGTGATCTGGTATAACCTTATCACCGGCAGGTCCTAGGATGACTGCATCTCATCGGTTGGTCAATCGTTACGTAGAGATGCGCGAAACAGCGAAACAGCCCTGCTACACAGTATATAGTGCGTTTATATTAAAAACTCAGCGATCTCCCCACAACCCTGGGCGGAGACCAGAGGAACTATGCGATTTCTCGCGCAAGGACACACTGCCCATCGTTAGATGTGTTGGTGATTACATGGTCCTACTTGTGTTTTACGTGTTAGTGGCGGCCGTTTACATTCGTTAGACATGATTCTCGTGTTCTCACCGAGTAAACAAGCGAGTGTTTTGCCGGATGCATCGAGGAGTTCCCATGTCGGACTTCCAGCTACCAGGTGGACATTATGTTAAACTTTTCGAAAGGGAACGATAGAGCGCGCAATTTTAGAGCGCATAATGTAACGTTAACTGTTTGAGCGAAGTGCTGATTCGAAAGCGCGAAGTGCACTGCGCAGTTTGTTTACAACTTTTTAATGGCAACATTGAGCGACTACTGAAACCCAGAACGAATGAATACCGCAAGCATTTTGTGAAGCTGTCAGATCTCACTTTAAGAAGTTGGTAATAGCCATTTCGTAGAAGGATCAGGATACTGCCCATATGGTTGACAAGGATGGTATAAGCATGTAAGAAAAATTCGCTGTTGCAATTGTGAAGGCTGTACATTCTGTAAATATAGAAGAATGGTTCCGACCTCTCCAGTATATAATCATCCTGCATAGATGGATTGACTGGTTGGCTACGAACGGGATATAATTGTACAGAGCACACTTGGTATCGCAATCTCTGCGTATTACAGCGAAAGCTATGTACAGACAATACTCGTGTGGTGGATCGTGTCGCATTCATGACCGTCACGGTGACCCCAGATTTGTGTATGATTTCTCCATTACGAAAATTGCCACAATGCTTTAGTTGGATATTTCCTTTAGGTTATTGGAAAAATCGTGAGATAGGCCGATTGTTCTTTTGCATGTCATGTGTCTTTGTATAGTGAATCGACAAACCACAATTACGATTTAGTCGTTCGTCGACGACAGATGTCTAGCCCCCTAATTATTATTCCGTATCGGTGCATTGTATAGCGTAATCAGAGATTGCTTGCACACTTCATGTGTTGAATATCCGTTCCCCTATCCCAACGGACTTTTTAAAGTATTACGTCTGGTACATTCGTAATCACAAGGCTTGAGGCGTTGCGCACTAATTATTGCACCACGAAAAATCTCCATCCGAGATGACGTCTGTTTGCAAGGAACTTCCTGCAAGCGTATTCAGAATTGCTCGCAGTTTGATGAACCTTCATTTTGCTTTTATGTCTCCCTTCTATACGCTTGATGATTCTGAACGGGATCACTAGAAATTAGTTACTGACTGACATAGATGTTAAGAAGTCAGTTAAGCGAACAGCTGATTTGTCTGGAATCTTGCCAGTTGCGACATCGAGAGTGTGACACAAGTTTCTGTGACTTGAGTATGCTAAGAACTCAGCAAAATTGTTCATTTCAGCTCCACAAAAATTGTTTTAATCTTGTTCTAATCGGCTTAATCTCACAAATCACAGTAAGCGCACACTACACGCGAACAAGAGCACAGACTCGCACGTTTCAGAATTCATAAACTTTGGCAGCTTCGCGTATTCTTCGTATATTTCAAATTCTAACTTCATTCACCTAAGTAATTTATTCCACTGTCAAATTTTTCCGTGAAAATCTGATCAAAGATCAGGATATGTTAGGATGGAAAACTTTATAGAATGTTTGTGTCCTGGAGCGTAGCACAACAATTCGAACGGTAGTTGAGTAAACACATTCGATTTGATCTGTAGACTTTGATTTCAATCTAGTACAATATACCGAAATATTATGTGGTTTCAAAATTGTTGCAAGGTCTACGGTCACACCTTGATCAACACCGTGATTATTGGCACCACCATATTGGTTAATATTATGAAACGCTCGCTTACCATACCTGTGTGAGAAAGCGAAACAGGTCCCAGATTTGTAAGCAACCAGTTGGAGTTGATTTCGTTCACGCTGGCCTGCTACAGTTATTTCGTCGTCTGATGGCCTTAGTCACATTTTTAGGAAACAAACACTTGACACAAACCTAAAAACGCAGGTTAACTGAGATAGTTTTTCGTAGGCAGCCACTAAAATGACCGTGGTGTGCAACTGAATGCATTTGATCGTAAGCATCGGGACGACCACAAAGATGAGAAGGAATAACTCAGTCTTGCCTTAGTCGCAGATAACACTATTTTAAAACCGTCAGAACAGGGATAAGCCATTAGCTGCCTTTGATACATGCTAGACATTACACGCGTCTGGTTGTGGTTGTCACGGAACAATTCGGACAATTCGAACCTGGATGCCTCGACTAGAATTTGCTGCCATGAGCAAACTATCTTTGAGGTGTGGCACCAGTACCGGGCAGGTA
>QNGE01008423.1:3653-17109 GCA_008508345.1 Paragonimus westermani
TTTGTGAGGTCATGTTGAGAGTTCCCTCACTCCCGTCTGGTTTGCGCCTTCGCTTCTTTACATTGAGGCCTACTCGCTATATTGTGAGTACATCACTAGTCGAGGTCTGTTATTGACTCACAGTCTTCTCAATATGACCTCTGAATTTCTTTGGCGTAAGACTTGGGAAGTCTTAGGCGTAGGAACCGAAAGGCATTGTGTTAGCTTCACAACAGTTGCTGCCTTTTTGGATTCACTTTGCATTCCACAACCTCTTAGATATTTTGCTCAACATGTTGAGAGTTTTCCACTTTTGACCTCCTAGCGCACTACTCAATTGCGTTCAAGTCCGTTAGTGGACAAAGGGTAAAGTAGTAAATAAGGGATCTTTGCAAACTCATTCAGAATCCTTTCAACCTACGGTCAGAGGAACTTTAGGTGTGAGGACCATACCAAAGTTCTGGTAGCAGAACAAACTCTTTTAAACATCGTTCCGTTAACTTCGCACATGTAACGTGCCGGACCGCAGTGTACATTTTGCTTGATGTGACAAAAATTGGACACAGCACGCCCGAATAAAACTCTGCTACACTCACGTGTCATCTCTCCTTTCAACATTGAGTGATTGGCACCCTTCTAAACATCCCACTGTTAGACTAAGTTTCAGTTCCAGCACCTCATGCAATCAATCATGCTTGGGCGTCCCATGAACACCATCAGTTCTCCGTGAGTCCAGTCCTTGACTTTACATGTTATGTTGTATCGAGGTTTATTCTGGCCCAACCATTATCTTGCACTACAAACTTGTGTGGTAGGTGTTGCTATTGTTTACTCACTTTATGCTGGTTAGCCTATCGTTTTTTGAAGTGTGTCAATGTGATGTTGAAGTTGACAATGATTCATCAATACCTCCATCAGTGCGTGACTTGCTGTTTTTCTATTTCTTACCTCGGCTCGTGGTTTGGATATGTCGAATCTATATTCTGAACATATGTGGTCATATCTCAGCACATAGTGTGTTCGTAGGTTGTCTAGTCCATTTCAAATGTAAGTGCGGAAAATGTTCGCAACCTCATTTGTGAAGTACCTCTTGACAATTCAGATGACACTGCAAACAATCTCGTGATAAATATGGTCGGACCTTCTTGAAGGGAAATTCAGACCAAATATTTTTTATCATTGGGCTAGGATGAAAATACCCGCAGGGAGTGAAATCTGCCGTTAGACGACGATAAAATGGGAAATCATTGAGCACTGGACGATATTTCCGTGGTATCGCCCAGGAATGTGAATGTCATCGATTTCCATGTCAGAGAGCATCAGGAGAGTTAAAATGATTTGTTTCGGTCGACCGTAAATCAGTTTGCCCTTCATTTGGCACCGCGATCGAAATTAGCGGTGGTAGGTGTTGTGACGGTATAAATGCAGTATCTTGTGAAGATTTTTGTCCCGTGTGATTAATATTTGACCGAGGTTATCTTATATTTCATTTTGGGTTATGGATTATTTACAGGGCTCCAGATATGTTTTTGAGGATCGTGAATTTGCTAGCTTCTGCGAGTTTAAAAGTTGCTTAGATAGGTACATAAAGGATCACAATGTTCTGTATGTGCTTGGTTCAAGCAAGAAATCAAGCAGTGGGCGCTTGAAATATGATCATGTGAGTGTGATTGCCGTTGAGTTTACCTGTTAGATGGCATTCCGTTGTATGAAACACAAGCGACGTACGAGCGAAAGCCGTGGAGTACGACGTGTTTAGTGCGTTCAGTTCACATAATTCCCATTGCACAGTTCCCGCGATACATGCTGTCAATCACGCTTTAACGTGGTTAAGAGGTACACCGTGTTGGTTGTTGGCTCTTTCACGTTGGAGCACAACCACGACCTAACTGCCTCGCTGTACGATGCACATCCAAGGAATCATCGGCTCACAGACAGCGAAGTGAACAACTCGAGACATCTTTTTGAGTACAATACGCCAACTGCTGAGTTGAAGCAGTATGCTGCGGATGTTTATGGTAAGTATACAACCACCATGGATATTTGCAACATCCGTCACCGGTTGAAACCGCCAGTGATAAGTAAGTGGGTTAGTGTGCACTAATGTAGCAGAAAATCTGCCACAAATCCTGGATCCTATAGAGAAAAACGGCGTGCTGCGTGTCATCAGAGACGACAACAATAGGTACACGCACATACGTTTTGCACGCAGAGAGCAAGTGCAGTTATTCAGACGGTTCCCTGACGTGGTAAATGTCGATGCCACTCATGGGACCAACCGCCACAAGTAGGTCTTCTTTCACTCCGCATTAGCCGCTGTGGTCTAAAGCTGTACCAGTTTCTTGTAACAGACGGCATGGGCCATGGACGACCCGTAATGTACGCCTATGTACGAAGTGAGGAATACGCATCCCTGCGTCATTTGTTCGAGACATTCCTGGAGGTTATGGGGGAACACATACGTGTCAGAACTTTTGTGATGGATAAAATGGCAGCCCAAATGCGAGCAGCACGAGTAGTCTTTGGGTGCGACATTATGTTATGTTACTTCCGTGTTCGGGATGCTGTGAGAAAACATGTAAGTTGTCATAAACCTTATGATCACCATCCAGAAGAATTCATTCAGAAGCCGGTATTTGTTTCATCGCATGGCTACTTGCAACAACTCTGAAGAGTGAGTGATCACCTTTGTCTATTCATTTCGCAGGTTCAACCGGGATGTTGAAATAATCCGGCGAACAGACCCCAGCTTCATGAACTATCTATTGTGCAATTGACTGTATATAAAGCCAAAGTGAGCCATCCATGCACAGTCGGATGTTGTTCATTTTGGAAATCGAACAAACAACCGTCTGGAGAATGCGAATGGACGACTAGAGAAGCGCACTTATTCCAGAGATCACTTAGCCACGGCCACTAGTAAAATTTGGTCCCACAGCGAGTGGCTAATGCGGGAGTTTGAGATACAGTGCACTTACGGTTGCGACCGCCGGGAGGTGGTCAGTGTAGACGTGTGCGTTAAGAATATACTCTCTCGGCTGACATTTGCCAGTCAGTTGGTGTTGAAGCATCTCAAGGGGCGCACCCCCCCCCCTGCTGCACTTCGAACGGTTGGACGAATTCAAGGTGGGAGAAGAATGTTCACATAGTGGTGCCCTGTGGATATTGTAGTAGCCCCGTTAATACGAATGGTTATCGGTGCGACAAGGACCAGTTATTTTTCCATGTGGAGTGCATGAATGATGCTGACATATCACACTGCTCCTTCTGCACAGGGCAGTTACAACATCCCTCGCCAGGTAAGTTATGATATCATTAACTATGCATGTTCAGTTGCATCGACCTCAAACACGGTACCAACTCCGACGTTGAAACGAAAGCACAGACCGTGTGCAGCCCCACTATTCATTGATGATACATCTGAAGATGAGTTTTGCGTTGTTCCCCCACGCATGCGGGTCCAAGTGAAAGTGTTCGCAAATGACAACACAGACGTCACCGGCAAACGTAAGTGATACCATACTTAACATGTTACATACGGTTTAACTGTAGACCAGCATGCACAGCAAGAAGAGGACTTCTACTGAAGCGGCACTGTAAGCATTCAGCCTTCTTGATTTCTGACGGAATAACATAGATAATGATAACATGTATATATAATAAACGTATTTCGATATTTCAGTATCGTGATGTTCTCACTGGAGGTGCACGTAGGCTGACCGTCGTGCATAGACGTCAGTGTATCAGACNTGTAGCGACTATAATAAATGATATTTTGATAGTCGCATTCATCTGTACATTTTCTATGATTTTGATTTTGTACCTACTTTTGTTTTAGTCAAGCTACACAATTTGTAACATCCGTCTCGGGGCTAACTCACAACTCGCTCCGTGCCTCGCTAGCTTGACGTGCCTCTCTGTACTCTCTATTTTCCAGGGTCGGTAATAATATACGAAGTCAACGCGCTGAGACTTGGCTTTTCACTGTCGATCGATTGTCGATAGTGCTAACTGATAGGGTTGTATTTTGTTAGATCAATTCCAACAAGATAAATGGAAAATGTTACATATTTTTCGGCTACCTTAAGGCCAAAGCAGCTTACGCCGATTACGGTGAGCAATATCTACTCTAAGCAGATCATGCCGGGTTTCGCCCGCATTATGCTTAGAAGTCATCAGCTGCGGCCTCATCTAATTACCCACGGCGGCTCTAATTTTCAGTGGTTACCCATTGCACGTGAGGATGAGCTTTATTATTTAAACTTATAAACTGTCGGCACCTATTTCAAAGAACATCGAATGAAAAGTCTTTGAAAAAATAGCTTACAAGTTATACGGTGCGTGTTTATCAATCATTGGTTCCTCATTCCCTCTATCAACCAGATCGCAAAACTTCAGCTATCTTGTCAACATATTTCGCTGTTAATTTAGCGCAAATCCTTGGCGTCCTTGATAAACATCGTTTGCGCATTAAAACAAACGATTTCTCACAGTACAATAGGCATATTTAATACTTTCCTAAATATTCCGTCCACAAGTACTCCCACTATATTCCAAACCCACATATTTACGGTAAACTAGCTAGAGCATGCACTCCTTGCGGATGAATTTCAGCTTGAGCTAGGGGATCGTAAACCATCATAACTACTCTGACGTATGCAACTGTTGTTTAAAACTAGTCGTCTTGATCTCATTGCACAATTTACTGCAGACATTCGTTATATTCCACAGTCTGCCAACGTCATCGCAAACATTCTCTTTAGGTTACACATCGATGTAGTTTCAACGTCGTCTGGAGAAAGTGGAAGAGGCATAGCTAGAGGACAAAGAGCTATCATATACCGAAGCATTCTTGTCTTTTCGGTTGTCCAAGGTTCTCCCTCCAGATTCTTATCCCAGCGTCGTGTGTGATGTATCTACATGTAGTCCACGATCTTTCGTTTCAACAGCCTGTCGGAGACTCTTTTTTGACTTTCTACCTTTGCTGTCAAACCCTCTCAAACACATTTCTGACCATTGCGTCTGACCTGGTGTGAACTTGAACGTGCATTTGGGTTAAATCCCATCTTCGTTGCCAGCGTGGCAATATCTATTGCCGTGTTCTCTCCTCACTCGTTTCTGACACACACACACCTAGATAATGTTGGTCTGCTGTTACCGTCTGAATAAAAGGCTCTTCCACCCAGCCGTATCAGTCAGTTCATTCGTCGGCCGACAATAATTTCTATACCGGATATCACGGGTGAGACCATGGCCAGAGCTTTCTTCCTTCACCGGGCAGCTAATTTCGGTGTACCTTCTGTGGTTACTACAGATAGAGGCATACACTTGCAGTGCGACCTCTTCCGTGATTTGGTGTTTGTGATTGTGAACATATCAGAACGACTATAGACTAGTGGAGCGTTTCTGCTGTCCAGCCTTTGAAACATAAGTGGGCGAAAGGCATTACGCTCACCTCATCAAGCGACGGACCAACTCCAAAGAAGGATCTTGGAATCACTTCAGTAGTGTTAGAGTACGGATCAACCCTGGATTTCCTCAAGAGTAACCTCACACAGTTGACCGAGTGAATTATACTCAGGAACTACGGAATCGTATAGGGAATCTCCTCTCAACCCCCACGCAGAAACACGCATGGTCCAGACGTACTTCTCGTGATTTATATGCATGTACATATGTCTACCCGATATGATTTAGTAAAACGGTCACTACGACACCCTGCCCTGAATCGTTCAGCGTGATATCACGAAAAGATAAGCAATTAACCATTAATCAGGCTGCAGCGTGTGATACCGTCAGTATAGGGTATCCCAAGGGGGGCTATGTGGACAACGATTTCACACAATCATCAAACACCCCATCAGGCCAGTTTAAAACAAATGTTTCCTCGTAACTCTTCAAGAAGTCATCGCAACCGCAATGGGTGCATCACCCAGCACACAACTACCGCTCACAGACACCAAATATTCACATTTGACCATGCGCACCGGTTAACATATGAACTTACTCGCCCGCTTCCGTTAAACTACTCCAGTGTTGCTCACATTCGCTTCTGTGAGAACATCGAAGCTCGTTTTAGATGCTCTGGAGAGGATATATTGTAGTGTTTCTACTGCTGATCTTAAGTAAATTGCAACGAAGTTACCTTCGATATTTTCAAAATCCTAAGTTCCCCACGACGTGAGGGTAGTCTTACTAGTTTTGCCGTAGTTGTTCATATAATAATGTGAACATAAATTTGCCACTAACCACGAACATCAAGGTTGGCGTGTAGGCGTGGGTATCGCAGCTTCACTGGGTTCGCGTTATCTTCACTACAGTAGACGGCACTCATAAACAACATTGTTTTAACTACTGCCTCTGGAAACACCGCCCAACCAGCCTGACGTTTGTTTGACCCCGTCGACACTCGTCCACTCCGGTAGCCATCGTGCGGTTGTGCTAAGAGTCTTCTCACTTCCGACCCCCTAGTGCCATACCCTTTTGTGCTAAAGTCTTTTTCTGAGTGGCGATTAACTTGATACATAAAGATTGTTTACAGGCTCACCGTCTTCTTATTATGATTTTCGATTTGCGTAACCATGAAATCAGGGAAACTCTGGGCTTGCGGACCACAGCGAGGAGCTAGCATCACAATAATGGTGGGCCCCTTCAATGAAATAATTTCAGTCTTCTGGTATTAATTTCAACCCGTTATATCAGCCAGGTCCACTTCGGTTCTGTTTGTATATTTTTATACGTTTTTATTTGACGGTAAATTTCGCGCCCCAGTTCCAATGGTTTTAATTGCGTACATTTTTGGAAATTCCTGTGTCACTTTTGATAATGCAATCAGATATCTCAGTTGCCAACTCGAATCTCGGTGAGGTGGATGCGATGACAAACGCCATTAGTTCTGCTTTACAGATTACGTCACGGACGAAGAAGGATGCTGGCTGACACTGTTTGTGTTAAAAATCCAGTTAGTGCGCATCAATAGCCAGCTGCCATATTCGCATAACTGGCTACCGCGTCATCTGCACCTAATGTCAGAAACTTGGTGACTGACTCATCTGATAGTAACCCTTATGACACACTGAAGAACGCACTGTTGAAGCGTCTCACCGTATCAGAGGTAAAACAACTGAAGAAGGTCCATAACGATCTACAGCTAGTAGCTCATAATCCATATCAGTTACTACGTTAGTTGAGACGAACAAGGGAGGAACATAATAGCGATTACAAACTCACGTGCCACCTCTGAATGCACAGAATGCCTGACTTCCTGGAAGCAATCATTTCATCGTTCATATCAACGAGTTTTCCGGATGAATTTACGAGATCCTCCCACATAGTCATCCAGCACCACCCCGACAAGATGCACGAGATACATGCACATGGAGTAGACAAAACGCCGGTTCAGCATCACACGTAAAAGAACTTCGTTTAGAAATTGATGGCTCCAGATCCTCTCGATCCCGCCCCGCCCTTAGAGGACGTAATCGTTCTGTGTTACATTCAAGACCTGGATACTGCTTATGTCACCAAAGAACGGGTACCAAGACATGGAACCGCATAAAAATGGGTGCCATTTCAGCTGCTTCGCGGAGGGCAACTGTCGGTAAGCAGTGGCAGAAACTGCCACTGGCAGCAATACCTCTCATCGTCTACTTTTTATACTCGATGTAGTTCTAGGTTGCGTCTTCAAGAGAACACACGTGGCCAAGTCAACATCGTACCTCTGGAAAGAAGATCACGCCTTGTTTGAAACCCTTCAACCTCCAGGCTGTTGATGGAACTCCATCACGCACTTTTGGTGCGCACTCTCTTGCACAGAATGTGGGACCACCGAGTGCTTTCCGCTGGGTGTTCCTTATTGCGAATGTACCAGATGATATCTTGGGCATGGGCCTCCTGAGCTACTGTGGACCGTTTGTCGACTCGGGCGTTAAAGACCTTCAAAATCCAATCAGCAATATTTTCATCATAGGCACAGTTTTCAGATCCTTGTTCTCGGCCTGTTACTTGCAGTACGGTACGATGATGATAGATACCAGGGACTGTGGCCTGAACTCAAGGCATTGACCCACCAATCGAACGAGTCGCCTGCCGTCGCACCTAGCGAATCACAACAGAACAGAAGACCAGCTAATCTTCCAGTGTTCTCGCCTGCGCAATAACTGCTGGTCAAACTCGCGGAAGCCAGTTCTAATCGCAATCCTTCAGGCCGTCCGGTTCCACGCCAGGTCTTCCCAACCGCTGAAATCACTATTAAAATGCAAAGGTCCTAATTGCACAATATTCTCGTATCCATGCCTTTGACCGTCAGGATTTCGCTCACGTGATTTCAGTTGCCTATGCAGCAGCTCTTTCGGGGTACGGTCATCACTTACTCGCCGGATGTGACTAGGCCAACAGAGCTGACTCAGCATCAGCAGGGCTCCCATCCCGTTCATGTCCTCTCACTTTAGTACCTCCGTGTTCAGAACCATGTCTGACCACCGAATGTCCAGAAGGCGCCTCAGACGTTGCATACAGAGGGGGAAGGTAGCGCACGTTCCGCTGGCACAATTTCCCCGTTTCACTGCCGTACAATATTATAGACAGCAACATTTGGCAGCAAACAAGAAGCATGGTGCTCACCTTCAGGCTGTGGTTCTTCCAGACACGCCCTTCAAGACGTCCAAAAGCCACGCTGGTCTTCGCCACATGTGCTGGTGACCCGCGTTTCGCAGACAGGCCGTTGGAACAGGTGTTACCCAAGTAGCAAGAGTCCGTGCAGCTATCAACAACCTCTCTATTGACACGAATTTGGAGCTGAGGTGCAGAAACAGCACCTGCACCCGAAGAAGGCTGAAAGAGAAGGTTTCACCCGTGTTGATGTTCAGTCCAAATTTCGTGGCCGCGGACACAAACGCCGTCGTCAAACGTTTCTCTTCTCCACTGTGTGCGAATAACGCACTGTCATCTGCGAGCAGAATCATGAGCATAGTTGGGGTATGTAACCGAGTTGGAGCATCGAAACGTCGAATAGTCAGCAGGCCCTCATCCGTTCGGTACTCTAATTCAGCGCCGTCTTCTCCAGAATCCTGGAGAGCGACTGTTAGCATGGCAGTGAAATATAAACTGAATAGAGTTTGGACTAAGACACAACCCTGCCCCATGCCACTGACGGTGTTAAAATCATCAGAGGTCGATCCACACTATTGTACCTTTGCCTACATGCCCACATGCAACAATCTAACCATATTGGCGAACTAACTCAGATATCTAAACTCACCAAGCACCGTCCACATTGCCTTGCTGCCCACAGGAGCAAATTCCCCCCATGAAGTCCAAGAAGAGAGTACGCCGCGGCTGGTTCCGTTTCCGGCACTTCTCCTGAAGCTGTCGAGCAGCGAACACCGGGTCGATTGTGCTCTGACTTGCCTGAAATCCACACTGCTCCTCAGGAACATTTTTCTCCAAGACTTCCGTATTCATCCGATTCAGAAGGGTTCTGGCAGATAACTTGCCTGTGTATCTCAGAAGAGTGATGACGCATTAGCTGTCTGCACATTGCTTGCTACCATCACCTGTGAAGTAAGGTACGATAAGGGCATCCTTGGAATCTTGCGACATCTCCTCATGCTCTCAGATGGAGTGAACCAGTTGAAGCAAACTGCGTTCCAGCGCCTGTCCGCCTTTCAACAGTTGACCAATCATCGTCTGCAGCCCTAGAAGATCCTGGGAGAGAGCAATCGGAGGTTTGACGGCCTGTTGCGTGAACCTGTTCGCAGTCACCCGATCAATGGTAGCAGGGTGGCTTAGTAGACCACCAAGGTGTTTGAGCCATACTTTCATGATGTGTTATGGCTAGGCACAAGAACAACCGGTGTCCACGTCTACCAATGCTTTGGTCGATTGGATAGATATACCGAAGGTCGCCTCAAGAAAATCATAAGTCCTTGTGTTACCGACGATCTTCGTAACCCTCCGTCCACCTGCTCCCTCCACCAGTTGTCATTGATTCCGCGGACACGCTCTGTCAGCTGATGGTGTATACTCCGCCTCCTTGTCTGGGACAGTTGCGGGTACGGGAGCTTCATACAGACAAGCGGCAACTACACGTTGAAAAGCAGTCCCCGTCTCACAGTTGCCCAATCGTTTGATAACCCACTTTTGTCGCTGCCCGGAAGATCGACAGTAAGCTGACTTGCATACATGGAGGAACAATTTGGTCCTGACCAGCTTATGATCTGTGCTACATTCAGCGCCGCGCATTACCCGCGTGATGCACGCTTCACGAGTGTCGCGCTGCCGCACAGTCAGGTAGTTAGGCAAATGGTGATGGCCGCTTCGCGGATGAGTCCACTCCGTGATGTCGCTCGCATCCAACTGGAATCAGGTGTTAGTGTTAGCCAACTCGTGAGTAGCACATAGGTGGAGCAGACGATCACCGTTCTCGTTGACTGAACCGATGCCGTAGGGTTCGAGGGTTCCCGGACAGGCTCAACTGGAGCATTGAAGTAGCCCGGAACAAATAGCCGGTCACTCACCGATGCCGACCGGATTTTGGCGGACAGCTGATCATAGAAATGGTCCTTTGTGTCACCAGTGTGACATATAGTTGGACCATAAACACTAACAAATGTGGCACACATACCTTGACCGAGGTGTAGGCGCATAGACATGATTCGAAGGCAGACGTCGTGCGGTTTATCCGTCATCAGAGTACTGATGTGATCAACGACTGTGAGACAGACACCATGCTCCCGGGCACCGTCTGCCTGGTGAGCTATTCAGTAGAACGTGTATTAAGCACCTGTTCCCTGCAAGCCTTGTCTCAATCCAGATTGCCACGTCAATTCTATATTGACACAGTTCTTTCGCGATCACTGAGGCTGTCTTGCGGAGCTACATCGATCCCGCGGTGCATACGCTACCCATGTCCTAATGAAAAGCGTATTAATAAGGGACACGCAATGACTATTGAGAAAATTGCGTTTGAAGTTTTCGTTATATGTCGTACTTGTAGCACTCGATTCTACTGGAGAACAATACGGCAAGACTCTCACTGTGACGGGTGAACGACGTTCTCACCATCAAGTGGTGGCATGCTGAAGAATATAATTTCAAACGGAGAGCAACAACTCGGGATAACCTGATGCCGTGTGATGATTTCAGCTGAAAGACACGCGACCCTTGTGTAGTTATAACGAATAAAACGAAGTGAACAGAGTTTCCGTTGAGCAGCGTTCAGCCAACCTTCAACGTCTATCAGAAGGCTGAACCTAGAATAGTCGTGTCTCTGACACAATAGTCGTCTATATAATCTAAGCCCATTATACAACCGAAGAGGATCCAAAAATGACGGTCGTACTGGCGAGGTTTCTATTAAACAACTGCTGAGGTCGAGGAAGAATATTTGAAAGACTAGGTGAGAGAAAATGACAAACCTCGATATTCGATCCATCAAGCTTACAAGCCCTGGGACCAAAGATTCACGTGAACACGATCAAATGCAGGTCAAATAATAGCGGAGCGATAGATGGCAAATAAAACTAAGGTACACATAAACAGGGTTCTAGCAATAAGAAGTAAAAACGAAGAAGCCACAAGAGAACAGGCGCCGACAAGTGAACGATATCAAGACTCAACAATACTTTGAGATCAACTTCCCTCATAGGACGGGGTTTACGCGCATGATTTGAAGAGTCTTTCCAAATAGCTTTTGCAAAAAAGGCTCGCAACCCCATCAAGAAGACTTCGTAGGTGATAAGAAGAATGAGCAATCAGAAGTAAACAAGTGGAGACGGCGAGCGTGGTCACCGACTTTTTATTAACAACACGACGGTCGTCAACCACTCAACGTAGACAGCCACGTTAACATTCAGGCTATTTTAGTCTGTGCAGTGCTAACGTACGTTGGCATAGGTCCAACTCAGTGTGCACTGGATTCCCTCACATCGGTGTCGAGTTACTTTTTATTTTTATATTGTACGAAATGGACAACTCGGACGAATTTTACGTCGCGCTCCTACGATTCTTCAAGAGTGCGCGTCACAGACGTGTAACTCATCTAAGTATTGCTCCTGGCTTTCACGATGGACAGCATGCGTGTTTCTATTTAACTCACGTCTATATTTGCCAAAAGGGTGAACACTCAGACTTGCGCATGCGTGTACGTGGATTAAGTCACGCGAAATGCAGCGAGACAGCAGGCGGCATAGTTTATGGTGACAGGGCCATGGGGCGTTTCAATGAACACGGTCTCAAATGCGCTCGTCTTCTGGGATTAGCAGGTCAACAACGTACTAATAACACAACCAATGAAGAGACGAGGAGATAGTTAGATCTGGTGAGTTAGGTAAGTTGTATTCTTGCTCGTTTGTGTCATCCAACGAACCCCAGCCGCTGTTAGTTTATCTGCTTCCGCTTTAGAAATCCGGATCATGTAGCACAACTATGATCCGGCAAACGCAGTATTCGCTACCTATTGTGCAGTAAATCCGAGCACTGCCGTTCGCATTAATTACCACTATCCAGAGTTTAAGCACTTGTTCTGTGTTGACAGCCAACTCTTTCTGCAGGTTTCGCCGAAGTGGCAGTCACGTTGCGCATGAGCGTTGTTAGTTAAGCATTCATTGCTGCTCCATTTATTTGCTCATACTGATATACAAACGGTCTGTTGTAAGCACCCGTAACAATACACCAACATTTGTCCGGACTCGCGATAGTAGTTTACTGACGTCCTTAGCCACATTTGCGATGCGAAACGTCTGTTTCAAGTTTCTGGTACAATACATTGGGTCAGAAATTGTTGGTCGCCCATTCGGACGTTTTCTCTACCCGACAAGCCTCCGAAAGAATTCAGTTTACAGTTTCCAACAGCCATTAACTTTCGCCGTCCGCAGGTGCTTCAGTGGACCTCATCCCCATTGATATTTGTTGAGTGAGCATTGCATAGCAAGTTCTGTTAGGTATACGCCACGATCCTGGAAGTGGTAACGTTGTGCTTGACCAATGGTGGATTACGACCGAATCGACATAACCCAGATTGCCATCACATAACACCTGGAAACCGATTCGACGTCCACTGCTAACAGTACGCTCTGAGTCAGACGGATCAACCTCTGCCCCAGCTATACAATACGTTACTCAGGGATATTTCCAGCGGAGATCCAAGTCGAGCAGTTTCAGCTGTTCAAGTGGCCGCTCGCGTTGAGTTTCTGACGGTTCGTATGTTTCATAAAATGCCATTGACCACGTTTCCTGTCATCGCGTATTCTCTCCACGGTGATCCTTCTCCTTACGTTGGAAATCTTCCTAGTAATGATTACGAGCCTTCTTTGCGAAGACTGGTAAGATCATTCAAGTTAGGCATGCGAAAAAGCATTTCTTCCACAAACGATATTCTTGATGTATTATATCGTTTGCCTGTGGTGACTTGTTTCTGGATAGTTTTCTTCCTAATTTTCCGTTGCTAGATCTTTGTTCATGTATACCCTGATTTCAT
>QNGE01008424.1:6158-17108 GCA_008508345.1 Paragonimus westermani
CTTGAGAACCGCAATGCAATTGCGGACCTCAGTTTCAGTGGGTGGTTCCAAGCCTACCGACCAGGGCACTACATTGCAAGTTTGTGGCGGCAACGCGGTAGATGCAGGAGGCCAGTTAAATTGACCCTCAAAGTGTTCCGCCCGCCGGTCTAACCTTCTGGACTTATTATAAATGAGTGTGTCATTTGTCTCGCTGACAGCTTCACCGACAGACGATCACCTGGACGTGCGATAATAAGGGAGCAAACTGTTTCTGTGAATTCTTACCGATCTTATTGGTCCGTTGGTTGACCTAGACCCACGCCCGGAGAAAAACGATAATTCTAATTGGTCTACACCATTGTTTCGCTTTGAAGCTGACTTGCAAATGAAACTTGTTCGAAAACGTTCTATTGCCTTATTTATTGAGGGTTTCAAGTTTCGAGAATTGATTTTCCGTAACTGCACTATGATTCTCGTGATTTTCTGCGGTATCGCTGCGATCCCTCAGAGATCGCCAGTCTTGGTGTTCGTTCTCGCCTCTCTCTACCAGGTGATCGTGAAACAAAGAGGACGATTCTGGCACAACTTTATCCTTATAAAAAATACTGACACGTGATTGGTAATGCGGTGTTTTAATGCATGTCGCACTAAGTCGTTTTCCTCCAGGTACGAAATAATCAGACGTGAAAAACAAAGGGCCGTCGAGAGTAGAGACCAACTCTTCAATCGAAGGAATGTACAGGTGGTTTCTTATAGCGCTGTAAACAATGCCGGCACAATGCTTAGCCACAAAGGCTAGAGACCGGCCGTCGACGAGCGAGTAGACCGGAAGAGTGTGACACTTGTGTTTTTGGGTTCGCCCTACAGTGGTGTGACATGCAAACAATCGGACAGCATACATCATGCGAACTTCTTTGATAGCACGGTAAAAAAACTCCAGCTCTGTGTTTTTAAACTACTTTGCATATCATACTGCGCACAGACCAGTGGACTCTCCAGTTCTTTACAATGTGCAGCCCTGTCCTCGAGAATTCTTTCCGGTAATGTTAACACCACATACGTATGGCTGGCTCGCCTCTATTTTGAAGTATGCTTCTTGCTCCTTTCCACGGATTGAATTAGTCTTCACTACTCTCCATCCACTCAGTATCTCGGTCTTTTTTATTCTTCTGAATTTTCCAGTTAGAACATGTCAGCAAATCAACCGGAAACCTCGGAATTGGCGGATGATAAGCAACCGATCCATTTACCTTATTGATTTAGAATGATGCTGCGTGCTTTTTCAACGCTTTCGCTTGATCTTCCCTTTGATCCAAGCTACTTGGTGTGCCACTGTACTTGGTGTGCCCATCGCGGAAACAGATGTCTTCGGATTCCCCTAGGTCCCTTTCTGCGTTTTCTTCCGTGTTTTATGCTGGTAGCAACAACGCCGACAGAGGCGCCCAGGTTTTCGGGCATTTTCAGCCAATTTGCGTTGTCCCCTTGCATCCCCTTTGTAATCTGGTGACCGTCTGTCTTACGTTTTTGTAATCCCAGTGCATACGATAGCTGTTCAGAAGCCCGAGTGTGAGCAAAGTCTTCCCATTCAGATCACGCAACTTTTAACCCTGCCGCCTGATCGTGGTGGAGTACCGCGACGTTTTAACTTGCGGATGGAGGTGAGGTTAACTGTCAGTGACAACACTTCAGTTTTCAACTCGCCGCAGCAATCTTCTGGGTCGTTACATGTCTGGTCCTCGATACACCTCAAGTGACCAGCTTTCTAGACAAAATTCAAGGTGTTAATCTACCGAAACGTTCTGGATTGCTTGCCAGGTGTTTTATCAAACTTAACCTAGAGTACGACCTTAATGACGGCGTGGTAAGTTTATTTAACTAACTGTGATTCAACCATCAGATTGTGAAGATCACTTAAGCCTTTTTTAATTTAAATTGATGCAACCTGGTCCATCATTGCTCTACATTCCAGCATGTCATATTAGGAACCTCCGGTGGAAAACTTTCCGCAATCGTCTCCCAGAATGCTTCTTCAGGAGCTTTCTCAATACTCTCGAGATAATCCTGGATGCATGGAAGTCCAGCAGCAAGCAGAATCTGTTCACATTTACGGTTTGCTGCTTTAGTATTGAAAGTTGCTCATCTCTCACTCCAATTTCGCCGGACTTTTGAAAAGAACGCCTTGAGTATCTTTCTCAAATGGGCGATTTCGAATGAAGACGCCGCCTGTATGTTGAAAGTGATAGGTAAAAATTTACCGGCATACGTGTAGTGTTGAGAGACAGCAAACAGTTCACCACCATTAGCCAGTCCACCTTCGGAATCCGTCTCACAATTGCAAGGACCCGGTGAAGAATGTTCTTACCTTCATTCACTTTTCTGGCAGTTAAATTCGGTGAGTTGCTTACTGTCCCCAGCTCCCACCCACCTGATCTTAGTGCCACTAGCGTTTGTGCAAGATGCAGCCAGTCCCATCTCTTTTTATTTCTGCGTCTCCATATATTGAGGGCTGAAGGGCACGACACAGTTACTTCAGGTCGGATTAGTTTCCCGCACTCGGAATCCCAAAGGAACCGTCAGACAGAATGACTTGGGCTTAAAAGTCATTTGTGATTACCGGCAATCGTGTGTCTTCTCTGATGATCCCAGCTGCAGTCGAGTTTTTGCTCGTCTGTACTGTAATCATGGTTATGTGTGTGCCCGCTATAGAAGGCCTGGCGCGAACTCAGTGCCTGTTTCTTCAGCCGCGTAAATAAATAAAGGCTCCGAGTGCTCGCTGTCTTCCTAACGATCCGTCTGTCGTTTCGTTTTCCAAAATCTTTCAACCTGGGACTTTTCATGCGCTGTTTAACACACTGGAAGTTCCCACGCACTTTCCACTCGACGTGCTTTCGAGTGCCGCTGAGTGGATTGAATACCACTCCACGCTTTCCTTCTTTATTATTTTGTTTGTTGCCGTTGGTCGTTGGCTAAACTAGAAATAACAACTTACCATATTCCAACACATTATCGGAAATGTACCGTTTGTCTTCGAGCCCTACCGCGTTATTTCAATTCTGCACACGTTGGACTGCACTTCGTCCGCTTCCCATGAAAAGTGTTATCACCTCTTCGTGGATGATGGTCCGGCGCAAGCAGATTGTCCAGTATTGTCTGCAGAGATATCTGTCGGAGTAATAAGCACAACAGTCTATGACTTTCTGAATGTATCCCGTGTTTGTAGATGGTTATTTGCAAGTTCATTCTTATGCTAAGGTTCGCGTGATACGACATTGTTTTTTGTGTAATTGAGGCTGTTTTGAATTAAAATGTGTGAAGTGAGTTTGATATTTGTGAAAACCGCCCTATGGTTTTGTCGCCAATGAGTCTATAATACGTTGTCACATACGGTTGACTTTCGACTGGTTTGAGCTCCGCATGCTATAAGTCTCACTGAGTTGCGGCGTTGTTCAGCCTAAAGATGTGTTCCGTAGACAAAATTACTCTTTTGTCTAGTCGACAAAGTCATTTACATATATCATTTCCAATTTTTCTCACAGATTTTCGGCAATGCTTTTAAACGGGGAGTCTAGTATTCACAATATACTTGTTTCCAGATAACGAATTTATTCACGGATGGGTGACATTTACGGCCCAAGATCTCATTTTGCGTAGTTTATTCACATCACCGAATTTATTCAACTCATTTTCGATGGATTTTCCTTACACCCCGAGTGTGACATGGCGTGCAAACGGTCTGCGATGGTTAGTTGTTTGTGAAACAACCTGACGAGATAAAAGTCATTCAATTTTCCTCATCTAAGTCCGAATCGCGATGAAGATGAAGAATCAGCGCGTTGGCCCCTGTGTTTTGAAGTTGGCCCTGGTGTGCAAATAAAGCACACCTGGCCAATGGGGCAAATAGGAAGTTGTATTTGTTCAATCCCAAACGGATATTTCAACCTGGTAGGTTGACTAAAGCAAAAATAAGCGGGGAAATGAAATCATCAAAAATGTTGAACTGGATCAAAATACCGGGGATATTATTTGATATAGCTAATATACTTTTCAAGAACAAACTATGGTTTCGACACCTTGTGCAGGTATATTGTGTCAGTTCGATTTCATTTGAGATAATGGCATCCTCTCTTGTTGAGTTCGGGTTGAATCACTTTCCATGCGGTGAACAAATCGGAGAGTTCATGGGCTACCGTAGTTGGGGGGCGTCAGAGGTGGTGTCCAGAATAAAAATATCCAAAATGATCGCCGGACTGGTCTGTTATGGTGAACTAGGGATTCAATTCATTCATGCCTAACAGTGTCACCTGGATAAAGCCTCTGAAAATGTCAATCGAAGCGCCGGGTTGAGAACAACAGCCTTCGTTCTGCTTGAGATGTTCAAAAATCAAATAAAAAACAAATTATTCGAGCAGTCATTGCCACCAGATACCAAGGAAACCTTCGGCCTCCGGTTTCTAATTCCCTCCGAGTCTCTCAAAATAGCTTACTCTTAATACAGTGAAAGTATTCATCCAGACTTCCTTTCCAGGATGAATGATTTTCGAAAGCTGGAAATCAAATGTGTTTCTGCACGAATGATCAACTCACGTAGTCAGTATCAATTCGAGAGGCAGCAGACGAAAGGTTCACGTGCTACAGAGGGTTGGTCAACGGTTATCCACAGAACCGGTGCGTTGGGAGCCGTATTTACAACAATCTAATTAAGCACACCAGGCCGCAAGAAGGATTTAGTCAGCAGACTATGCAAGACGGTAGACCGACAACGTGATTATATATGTAGTATACAAAACGGCGGAAACAAGCTTCCTCAGTTATTCATTGCTTTCTTCCGTTGGTGCTTTCCCTGCCTCGTCCAGGCAGGTGGCTACCAGGGAAACTGGATGGGGAATGAAGAACACAATTCGTTGAGGCCACAGTTTAGCAATCGTCGTTGCTGTTATAGAAGCCGTGAGTAGTCAGTTTCCTTCCATACCTTGAGATAAACAAACCGGACAGCCGAATTTCCTGATTAGTCTTTGGGCGAATCCGCTGTCAGATTAATTAATGCCAGAGTACCAACAGGACAGTTATAAATTTTTGGTATGGAACTGTGTACATTTATATAGAGAGAAGAGATAAGAACCTCATTTTCTGAATGATAATTAAACGCTTGTAAATATATCTATACGCTCGTGGACTTATGGGGCAACTTCCCATATAAAAATACATGTTCACAGAATTCTTTCCGCATTTTACTTCTTATCTGTCGAAGCATATGGGCTCGTAAGCGCACAACCGTCTGTGCATCCATGAATGTACATTCTCGGACGAGTCATTGAAATAAGTGGGGGCGTTGTTTCGTGAGACTAATTGAAACGTGTCCTGTTTCAAATATTCTGATAAGATTATTTGTACAATTTTATTCTAACTTTACTTTGGCTCCACCTTACTGAATTCTCAGAAAATTTTCTATGAGAAGAGCCGCAAGGAGCAGGTTTTCTTTCACACCCGAAAAATTAATTCGAATGGACTATTACTTTAAAGTGCACACCGGCTGTTTTCACGCTGACTGTCAGTAGCACATGAGGATAAACTTTGGGGCAATGTGGAGGCACCAGGGAACAAGGTCCTTTCGAGGTGGGTGTTCCAGCTCCCGTCCTAAAAAGGAAACAACACAAACGAGTATGAGCTAAAGGCCCAGTCGGTCATGCACACGACTAATAGAAAAGTAAAATGAAACGGTGTTGAAAACACTGCAACACGCCCCGCTACAAAAATCAAATTCAATCCGTGTGCACTTGTTGGTTGTGACAGTGCATTAAGCTCGTGCGTTCATTGAAATTGGAACCGAATTTTCCTATTAGCTGAGGGAGAAAAATTTGCCAATATATATGATTCACATGCATACGTGAGCATACATATTGCATGGCTTTTTATTTTCACATGTGTAATCACATGCAAATGTATACATAATTATACGTGAGCGCACATCTACGTATGTATACAGTGTATACAATGCAAATATACAATCCGCTTGATGAAATCTGTATGAATATGTGCACATATCTACATGTGAATGTGTGCATACAAAAGTGATTCATATTCTTATGACATATATAAGTATGCACTCATTTATTACATGTTTGTATTATTACATACACATTTGAATATGGAAATGTACATACGTGAAATGTTTTTACGCATGCAAATAATATATGTAATAAAAATACCTACAACTGCGCGCACGTATGGTTCCCGGTACATTCAATCAGCCGCTGATGAGCTCATTATAAGTGCATCAGAATAGGCGACGTCACCAGAGTCTTTGAATCACAACGACCCTTCTGTCTAGATGTGATGACCAGTAAGAAAAGTAGGCCAGGTTTATTGTTTTTGAATGCACGCTCACTAATCAGTAGGATGTGAAATTTTGTACCTTTGATCTTCCTACCTAATCTCTACATCAGTCTAATCACTGAAGCTTGGTGTGCTCCTGAAAATTCAGACAAATAAATGTTTTAGATCGCCATGTGTTCTGTTAAAGTCGCAATGCAGGAAGTGACAGAGTGCGTTTAATTCACCTAAGGGGGCAATATTCTGCAACCATACTTGGTGGGCCGTGTTTTGATATGATTGAGGACTCCTTGTGGCCGTTAGTGTCAACTAGATCCTGTGAATCACTCTTAGGATGCGTCCACAAACTACCTGAGGCCGCTGATAACGGCATGGATAATCTTTTCATTGGACTAAATTATGTATCAACCTAACCTTAAAGGTATAAAATAATTGGCGGAGATTTCAACATGTCAAATATCTATTGGACCTCTTTCACAGCCTTTGCAAATCAGTTGAGTTCCTCGTACAAGTCCAAACAAACGGATGACGTCAACGTTTTCCAGCACCTACTAAACCAGGCCACACTTTAAATCTCATTTTTACAACAGGTGTCTTCTCTGTCCAACAACACTTTTAGGAGATGGCCACAACGTAGTTCACATTGTGATTGACCCACAAGCTGTGTAAAGTCGACCAGCATATATAGTACCGCCGAATTAAATCCGTCGACTGGATCATGTTCACTGCAGTGCTTAGGTCCCTAGAGTGAACTCACTCTTTCTGTCCTTTGCCCCTAATGTTACAACCGAAGTACTTGATGAACACTTCAGGTTTTGCATGGACTTCTTAGCCCCGCAAATATTAGAGCACTGCACTGTGTGCAGTAAAGGCAGGATTCTCACTCCAAAGGAATAATGTGAGCTCGGGAGTTTCAAATCACGGCACGGAGAAAGGTGGTTACTCTTGTGCAAATGTATAACCTTTTAGGAACACAGATTATGGAGCCACAAACAAACAGTGGAAATAAGAGATAACTCAACGCCCAGACCAGTCACTAGTGGCAGTGATTCGAGGAAGCGTCTCGGGACCGTCACCCCTTCTTATGTATATAAACAAAGTGTGTGAGATTATCAAGCTCAGTGAAGTGCTCATATGTGCTGATGACGTCGCACCCGTCTACACATTTCCGCCTGACAATCTTAATGATTGCTCAGAGAATATGTGGGAGGACTTCATGTCAGTAGAGACTTGGTGTCAAACTTGGCTGGTGAAATTTCCAGCCAACGAACCTACCTCCGTTGAACACAGTCGCTACGTACCAGGGGACTTTTTAAAGCTGGACGATCACACTATATAAGCTGCCTAGGTATACGCTACCCAAACTCTTTTAATTTTTTAGAACATATTTTTTCTAGTAGCTAAAATTAGACGGACGAAGGGTTACATTAGACATTTCTTCTTCCTTACTACTGCTCCATTATAAACTGTGTGCACGACCCCGGTCTGAGTACTGAACGTTCGTGTATAGCCACCTGCGCAGGTCTGGTAGGCTAGTTTTGAAAGAGTTCCGAAGTGCATTCACGAAAATATTACTAGGCTGCTATTACTGAGCTACAGGGAATGCTGCCAGACGATTTCACTCGACGATTCGAGCTGCACCTTACACTCATGCAGTATCTAGTTTATGGCGGTAAAATCACCGTCAGCCTAGTGATTCGCTTACAACATAGGTTTAATAATAACTTCTGGAACATGACATTTACTTTGGCAGCTTTTATGTCCCGAGAAAGCTACGTTCAAAATTTTTCATAATAAGGTATTCCCGCATTCGGAACCCACCCTGGTATAGAGTTGTGGCCAGTGAGAATATGCAGCAATTTGAACGAACGTTAGGAACTTTCCCAACAATACCGCGCGTCGTGTCCACTTTCAAACTCTACCCGTCTGAGGACGATTTCGTTGAAAACGGATTTACT
This sequence comes from Paragonimus westermani, assembly GCA_008508345.1. NCBI lineage: Eukaryota > Metazoa > Platyhelminthes > Trematoda > Plagiorchiida > Troglotrematidae > Paragonimus > Paragonimus westermani. The sequence continues at coordinate 14,429 of QNGE01008424.1, forward strand.
AATACCTGAGGTAGGATCCCTCTGTGTTGCGTGGTGTTAAGACACACCCCTCGAAATGATCAAAGCTATCAGTTCCAGGATGGATCTTGTACACAGTTGCGCTTACAGACTTGCCCATGAAAAAGCAATCATGTCCAGAGTAAACACATGGGTGTCAGTATGCATACACCCGTTAATAATAAGCTAATCGTCCTGGTACGCTGTTAATCCAGACGCAATGATGGCTTGTGTGTAGCTGTAGATCACTGTGCAAAGGCACAGCATGCTAAAACTGTTTGGAAGAAACCCGTTTTTCTTTTGTGATAATACGAAAATCCCACATTACAGTTCGTCTTTCTCACCCCATTGATAGACCACCTGAAAATCTTTTTGTCACCAAACATTCTTCTCATTCTATATACCGGCCGTATAGAAGAACTCGACATATAGGTTCTGCAATAATCATATTATGGGAAAAGCTGATGATCGATCACTTTTTGCCTTCTGCGATAACGACTGTTTGCAAGTGTCCTATATTTCGTCAACTAACACAGAGTTATCAATGCCAGAAAGTCACATTTCCAACTGTTTGGATGGTTCACATGGTCAACTCACGTTTTCCTTGTTGTTGCGTAATTTTGTTTTCCATTTTTGATCCTACAGATATACATCGCGCGAGAAAGCAATCCACCACGTTCGGACACAGAATTCTGTGTTGGTCGAGCACTACGCGAGATCTGCAACTCATCCGATTTCGAGCAAAGAACAAATTCCAGTCGAGAGGTCCGTCCACCACATTGAAAAGGTGTGTTTCCTTATCGCTGCCTATCCTGAAAAAACTTCCTACATATTTTTCTGTGACTATCTACATGGAATAACGGCAAAATTTTCTGAAAGGTTCAGTTTTTGCACCCCCAAATAATCTTTATTGACATATCCCTGTCCTTTAGGCCAGTGACCACCTTGTGGGGTACGAGTGGATATGACCACTCGGCAAATACATCGAATTTGGATGATTTTAAGAGCTATCGTCTTGGGAGCACGTATCTCGACATATTCTCCTTAAACAGGATTTTTGCCATCTTATCATGTCTGTTTCGTTGCCACATTCACATGACTGACATGTTGTACAACTTACACTTATGGTGTCCACTTATGTAAACGGTTTTGCAATATGTACATTTAACACGTTCTCCTGAACGTGTCTCTCACAGATGCGTCAAAAACTATGCCTTTGCGTGTGTAACTCGAAATTTGGTTCAAATTTCCTTGCTGTCATTGTCTATCCATATTTTTGCTATCTTGGTGCCCAGTGCATCAAAAAATTATACACGATCCTTGCTATATTTTGTCGTATAGCAAAACTCATCGAGTATTGTATTATTCGTGTTCGATATTATCCGTATTATCCTCTAGACTTGTGTTTCCTTTTGGTGCCCATTGCATCGAAAAACAATTGTATACGATCATCGCTGTTCGTTGAAGAATAGCATAAATCGCTGTGTATTAGCATATTTGTGTTTGATGATATCCGTATTATTTTCTAGCCTCGTGTTTCCTTTCCATTAACAACTGTCATATTTACTCACAGACTATAAAACAATGGCACGCACAAGATCCAGCAGCACCGGTGGATCGGAGGCATCGAGTGCTTGTGGTCGTTTCGGCTACCGCATGACTGTTCAGAAGGGTATGCAATGCCAGACGTGCCTATACTGGTACCACTTTAAGTGTACTGGCCTCAGGGAGGACCAGTACGCCCTGCTCACTTCTTCAAAAAGATCATTTATCTGTACGAGTTGTCTATTCCGAGATAGCTGCACCCCACCGAAGGCCACGTTAGATCTTTACTCGCCACCCTGAGCGAGCAGAAGTCAGACGCGTGCAAGTGTGGCTACAAGGCATCTAATGATGTAAACGCACAGATAGCTACGGCAGAAAAAGCCCTGAATGATACTCAGAAAACTTTACCTGACATGAAGTCATAACTGAGCTCGTTGAATGAGTACATTGCCCTTGCCCTTCCAGGCGCTGCAGCTGCTCGCAAGGCAGTGGCTTTGTCCACTGCTCAAATTGAGGAATTCGTGACGAGCTTGAAGGATAGAGCACTCCGGGAGAAGAGGCTTGTCTTGTGGGGACGATTTCCGAATACACTCTCTCCAGGGGAACAAGCCAGAGCGGTGCTAAACGCCTGCTTCCCTCCAGAGTCTATAAAAATGGTTTCCGCCAGCAGACTTCGCTCCGAAGCTACCAAGAAGTCACTGGGACTCCTTGTTACGTTACCCACAAAGACTAGCACGGAGGAAGTACTGGAAAAAGCGGTTGAACTAAAGAAGAAGCACGTTAACCTAGGGGAATCCCTCTAAATCGCTCACTGCAGGAGCGGCAGTAGCGCTCTCAGCTTGCTAGAACAAGGTTATGCATTAAGGCAGACCCCAAACTCTAGGCTAGCGTTAAGGTCCTTATCCCTGATGTTAAGAGGGGACCGGTGTCATCGGACGAACCACCCCAAGCACACACTTCAGAGGCCACTGCCCCTATCTCATTGGAAAGTCAAGCCACTGTGGATATTTAGGGAGCCTGTGGGGCAGATCCGAAAGGTGTTAAGGACCATCACTCTTCTATACTCCCAATCATGTCACGAAAATAACGGCCGTCAAAAAATATTTTATTCCCAAGCTTTACAGCCCAGTGAGTCTGC
>QNGE01008425.1:0-11435 GCA_008508345.1 Paragonimus westermani
TCGATTCAAGACAGCACCTGGGCAGGCAGCATGTTCTGATTCTGCCACTGTATATCAAGATATCCTCTCCATGTACCGTCACAATATCCATTCGTTATACCAACTGAACCACCGGGTGTCGAAATGTGAATGGTGCACGGAATATTCCGGGTGGCACCCGCCTGAACTGGTACTTTTCATGGCCCACCGTGAATGCTGTTTTATCTCATTCTGTGGGTTTGACTTCTAACTGCCAGTATACCGACTGTTAGTCCAAAACCTTGAACAATTTCGTCCATTGAACTTAACAAAAATATCAGCGACGGACGGTATTGGTACAGCTGTGTTCTGTGTTACCTCATTTAACCGTCTGAAATCCACACAGTGCGGTGCCTCCAGTTAGATTTCTTCACCAGGACAACAGGCGAGTTGTACAGACTGTTGGATTCTTCAATATCCTCTTCGTTCTCCATGTTCCGTATTTGCTTTTTCACTTCTCCTTCAAGATGAACCGGTATCCAGCGGGGTCCGAGGGGTCGAATTGTTCCAGGTGTTGGCATTTCATGTGTAATTATGTTGGAAAACCCATACGGGTCACAATAGTTCGAAAAAATCCCCGTAAATGTCTCCATCGTGGACTAGAGCAAAGAAGCTATGCTATTGGGGTTTGTCGCGGTGTTTACTCCGTTGATGCCATCCTGTTGCCTTCCTGTGTGGGTCAGGGAAACTTATGCCCCATTCCTGGAGACAACTAAGACATGCTTCAAGATATGGCTGCCAATACGCATCCCGCATTATTTCACACAGTCAGATAGTAGGTTGTGACCTCCAACTGCCATGACCGTCATAGATGTCGGCTCTACGCTCTGCTTCCCTGCACAAACAGTCAACGGAATAGCCGTCCCCGCATCGAACGAGCGGTGTTCTAATACTCCGTCAATTCAACTGTTGTATGCACAGCCATTCTCTAAATCATCCGTAATACTGGTTAAACCGACCAGCAAGAGAAACAATCATTAAACACTATTTTTAGACCTCTGAAATCGCGGGTTCGAGCAATCCCTCTTTTAGTGCCATTTACCACAGATGAAGCAGCTTTCTTTTTGATCGTTCCTTTGTGATGCTGTACTCAGTGCAGCCACATCCGCTGCCAGCTGCTTCAATGATTTCTGTTTTTCTCTCGGCGCCTTCCTGTCCGCTAGCTGGAAGCCACGGATATAACCCCCGACCCCCGCGTCACCTTCGCACGCTCATCAAGGTCCATGAACTGGGTGACGTGAGCTGTACGGATTTGATCGTAAACCACCATCGGGAGACCTCCAATAAACTGTTCCGTTGACAACTGCCGTCGTAATTTTGGATCCAACTCTGATAGTGCTCTTCCCAGCAGTTCTTGCGGGGTGTTAGCAAACACGGATGGATTCAATCTATGTCCAAGCCTGGCAGCCTTGAAACGCCTCACGGCCTCCTTGCAGTCAGGCGGACCGTCATACTCAGCCACCAACGCCTTGTTCACAGTCGCCAAATTCGTTTTCGCAAAGCATTTTCGTGCTGCGTATGGCATTCTATTCACTCGGCCCACTACCATCGCCCTAAGGGCAGACAGCTTCCGGCGGTCGATCTTGAATGCAAACATCTCACCCACGTCTTCGAAGTCCTCCAAAAAGCCCGGACGTCTCCATTTTCCGACTGCTGCAGCTTGTGTATTTTTATTCTCGCGTTTGTCGAGGCACCAATTGTTCTGAACACGAAAGTCGTTGGGCATGTAAGTTTTCAGTTGCACAAACTCCTGCACATTTTGAACTGAAACAGGGGACCACAGAAGCATACGCTTATTTACACGACTAATTACCGATAACACACACTGGGTGGTATTACATCGTTATTCGTCTTAGTGGCTTGTGTCCCATAGCCCATCATATTTTGGTGTTGGCATTTGCCATTTAGTTCCCAAATGTGCTACCAAAGTGTGATTGGCCCACTGCACACCAACAAAGTGGTCTAATACACAACAGTACAACTAAGATGGTTTGTGTCCTACTGTTTTACACTATCTATAAGCTTCAAACACCTCTCAAAAATTAAAGTTAGTACCTCTCATTCCTGCCTACCGTCACGTCTATCTTGCCTGTAGCCAGAGGAGCAGACAGAGATTATGACCGGCGATGTATTACGCAACACGTGGCAATACTAAAATATCAAAAAGGATGAGGGTACAGAAGTACAAGGGAGTTACGTTTAGATACAAGTGTCCTGCTAGTCTGTTTGACTGAACGTTGGTTCGAGATCCTCGTGCACAACGTGGACGTAGCGCACTGAAAGGTGAACGAAACAATCGTGTGACGATTACCACTTAACTTCGATCCGTGCGCGCTAACTAGTTTCGGTCGCGTGTTACGCCAGCGTTCTAAGCGGATAAACCCTGAACTGTTTAAAACATTGTCCACCCCACAAATTTGTGAAAGTAACTTAGTGTAACATTCCTTTTTTCTCAACTAAATCTGTGAAACGGGCGAATCATTTTCTGCCCTGCTGTGTGCGTCAAAGTTTCATAAAATACAGTCATTTGCTTTTTGATCACGTCATTTGGGACTGCAGGCTACACTTTTGTGCTACTGATTAGTTATTCTTTTTGTATTATTTGTATATATCTGCAGTGATCACGCGTAACCCAGTGTGATTCTCACATGTGCGGTGAGGACTATACATCATTTATCTGGTTATTAACATTTACTCACAAATCAAAATTAACGTTTGTGGGAAAAATGCGCTACTTACTACCTAATTTGAATGTTCATGTCAGTCAGCGCGAGGAAGGCCCACAGACGCTGGTGATATTGTTGAGGTCCGTTGCCTTATTTTCAGATTGAATTCTGAGATTCCTTGGCTTCGATTGGTTTCGAAAGGCGGTCTTGCGCTTCGCTCTATTCATTAAATAAGGTGCGTCACTCACCCTTGTTCTTACACCGTCTACGTTGACCCTTTCCCTACCCCTATTCAGTCCGAGCCCTGTAAACTTCTGAGTGACGAAATCAGACATTTTCTCTTATATTTTCATTTGAGCAACCTGTGATTCCCATTGGTTCTCTATGCACAAACAGCCGTTTCGCTCTGACCCTACCGATGACCATTTGCTCGAGTGAGCTCAACCCCGTTTTATCGTCCACTATTGTTGGACGGTGCCTGGTTGTCTATTTGTCATGTAGGCACGATCTTTGTTTGATTTCTGAGGACTTTCCCATTTCAGGCGAGAGACTTGAGTTTCTCGTACATCGATTCAATTAGTACCGTATCAAATCCAGTTATTACAAGCGTCTTCTCGCTAACCGTTTTGAGAACAGATTATCTCTGTCATTGACTATTGAGAGAGACGTTTACCGGATCAACAGATTGCGCGTGGAGAAAGATCCATTATCCCGCGCATTCAACCTGAGCAGAGAACGGTTCTCCTTGGAGAAGCGGGATTGAGTGAATCTGGGAGGACCTCAAATTTGTTATTCGCCTTGGTATTCGTATCCAGTAATTTTCCAGGCAGTTTGTCCCGATGGGAAACTTGTGCGAATTTTAAAGCGGCCGATCTGGTTCCCCCTCACAATCTGACCAGCTAAATGCATTGTCCAACTTCCCGCACTCGATCTTCTTCGATATTATCTTATAGGCCCCCATTAGAAATATGGTTGGCAAATGATGTCTCGATATCGTCTCTCAAATGCGGTTCTGGAGTGCTATTTACTGAGAACTTCCAACTTCTGCCGACAGCTATCTGGTGCTTAATCTTCATGCAAGCCAACCACTTATCCAGCATTTTACTGTCCACTTTCATCTTAGCCAACTGAATACTTTGTTCCTCAGTAAGCGTCAGCAGTGAAGCTGTAGTTAACAATACAGAAGAAGAATCCGTATCTACAGCAGTAGGTCCAGTCGCATATAGAAGAAGGAATGTATTTGGCCTCGTGTCAGTGTCTTTGAGCTGGAGCCTGGTAAGGCCGTTATTTTAAAAAGGGAGCGTGGCTCCCACTGTGCGTCTTTTTTGTTTGCTCTCAGAAACTTTATTTACGGCAGATGTAGGGGGAGTTTAAACCCGATGAACTCATGGCTTGCGCCAGTGAATAATTGACGGCAGACACCGGTGATTTAGCGCCCACCTCAACTAAGGCGGACACGTTCTTGGAAGAGCTTGCCTTACACTCAGGCAAGATTTCTACTTCTTGTGTTGGTAGGTGTCAGATTTGGTCAGAAAAACGGTTGTCGAAAGGGATGGTCGCACAAGCTGAGTCACCAGTATTGATCGCCGGATTACTAGCAGTTCCCAACGAGTCATCGATCAGCCGCTCAGAGTGTCCACATTTATCGCAATTTGGTTGAATGTGGCCTAAATCAGGCTTAATCTGAACTCGGTTTAATTCTACAGACACTCAGGCATGGAGTGTAGAAAATACGTCACAACCGAAGCTCCGAAGAACGCGGTCTCTTGCAGGAACTAGTTCAGAAGACAAACAACACACGGACATCTTCAGCATGTGCGTAAGAATATGCAGAAAAAACGAGAATGAGACAAGATACACTCTTACACTAGATGATTAGGGATAATGCCCCCTATACTGACACAACTTTGTTGAAAGAGAAGGACAAATAACGAACGCAGTTGCTGACATCGGTGACACAGGCTCAAATTTACGTGGAACTACCTAAGTTGGATAAAGCAGTGATCTCAATGTTAACGGGTTAGAGTGGAATATTGTAGCGCTAATCAGTACCAAGCAGTCTAGTTGGAACACTGTAACGGTACGAAAGTATATTAGAGTAGTTGGGGGGAAAAGGAAGAAAAGGAATCTAGAATAAAATTTGTAAATCAATATAGTGCAAGATCACTTGAGCCGAATTTCCTGTCAGATTGCCTTCACTCCCGACGAATTTCATATTTCTGAAATGAAGACTTGCATAGGCGATGTGTGGCTGTGATACCGCGGTTGTCAACGTCTACTAGTCCATCGGTGAAGAAAGATGTCTTCAATATTTTATTAATATCGTGAAAGCAGACAACGGCGGGTTATGTTGACAGATGGCCGTGCCGGAAACTTGAGCCTTCTTCAGGTGCGCAAGTCCGTCAATGAGTAACTCCATTATGCACCATTATTCATAACCGTACGCCTTGTCTAAAAAAGAAACAGATATCTGCATAGATAATAACATAAAGTGAACACGAGAAATGTTGCGAAAACTATGAATTTGGATGATCTGAGCACAAAATTTAAACAATAACTGAGCCAGAAAGACTCAACAGACGGTTGAAAGCGAAGCCTCCCGAAGCCCTTAATTTGTCGGCTCAGTTTCTAAATATTGCCATGACGTACTCGTCTTATTTACCAGCTTAATTCCATCGAAAACATGGAAGATTAGTACGACGATACCACCATATTGGTAAACTGTTGAAAGAAATTTGGAAAGTTTAGATCTCGGCTGTCTAGTGATTGTTCAAACAACGTCTAGTCTACTCGAAACGTCCACCAACACACTAAATCTAGAACAGTCACATTCGCAATGTAGCGGGCGTCTAAAAATTATCATAATTTTTAGACGCTCGCGACCCAAGTGCGTGGTGCAGACGGACTACGGTACGACTCGTGTCCAGGCAAAAGAGAACTCTGGGCTGACTCCATTTCGTCTGTTGTCATTAAGTTTAACGAACAACTCACCAACGATTGCGCATGCAAACAAGGTAGATGCCAAGAGGAAACTTTTAACGACCCTTCGCCAATTGAAACTTGCGTCTTAGTCGCCCGTCCCGACTGGCCTCATCATGTTACCGAGGCAGTCACTGACAGATTTGCCGCCCAACTTTGACAGATAATTGACCGAATTGCAGTGAAGAGCAATTGTGTGGTTCGCCGGTAGGGCGTTTTTAGGTAGGAANAGTGACTTGCTGAGAAATACGTCTTCAATTGATGTACCTTCGTGAAACTGTCAAAAATGTAGCGAGGAACCGGAAAACACTCTGTAGTGTTCATTTGGCGGAAACGTAGGCTATTCCACGTAGGTTATTCCATAGGAATAACCAGCATAGACGTGGATCATCAACCACCAGGTAAGTGAAAATTGAAATGTGTATAAGTGACGAGCTGCACTCAAAACCAGCCAGCAAACAACAAACTAGAGGGTACGTGGGTTGTCAACGACAAAATGGGACATATCACCGGTGTTCGCACCGTCCGTATGGACCGTGGGCCGAATCACCCACGTGGTAACCTCACGTGCAATCCATTTTAGGAATGACACTCCGTCAACCGGTTTCTTCCTGATATATTGACAAGGAAGCAGACTAAACACAATTCAGATAGACAACTAATCTACGGAAGTGGTGGCATAGCAAGGATTTGAAGTAGCCTGGATAATTTTTTGCTGTGCAATGCAAGCGCAAGGTGATCAGGCACTACGAATTCGTGCGTACCTCCGATACCATGCAGAATCGAGCGTTTCCACGACATGAAAGTAGGTATTCCGCTATGAAAATTCTGCTGGAACCATCCTCACAGCGCCAACCCGACCTCGAAGAGCATTGTGAGTTTTAGAACGAAAAACGGCGTTCTTTTCAAACAATTTCGTGGGTATGAGCAATTTATTGGTATCGCCGACTTTGTATATAGTAACATATATATTACATTGAATAATGTCTAAATGTTTGCCCTGATACATGCATCTCAATACCTCACTAAAGATGTGAAAGGTGTGTTTTTGAACTTGAAGGTCTGTTTCTTATTTGTTTCGACCTTGAAGCACCACAGCGGCGAACTACCCAGTTGCCGAATATTCCCAACAGTCTGCATAAGCAAACAGGCGATCAGATTGGGAGACCTGCAGCTGCCTTCCACGACCTCCTGGTACCGCGCAACGCTCACCTCTAGGCGGGTGGAACGCATTTACACCCGCAAGCGAAAGCTTTGTGTCAACAAATTGTCCGAAGAATGGCCGTCAAAAGTCAGAAACAGGGCTATGGTAGCTCACCGATGAACAATTTCACAGGTAATCCCAAGTCTTCCCTAATCTATTAGTGACCGAGAGCCCGGAGGTTTTGGAATTTCCTTTCATGTACATGTAACAGTTAGCGAGTTTTTGTGAAAAACAACAACCTTTGCCCTGATCGACTTTGCTGGACCCAACCACGAAATGCGATGAGTGAAGAGGCAGTCTTCATGAGCGAACCGCATCAGGGTAATGAATTCCTCCGAAGGTATCTATCTCGTGGCATTGAAATCGATGACGATAAACTGGGTTCCAAAGTTCGCGCAGTATCGCTTTGTTGCACCACTCCCGAAGGCACCAGCGATCCTACCGACAATGCGAACCCTATCAAAGAGAACAAATTCGCTGACCTGATTGACCTAACAGTAGATCTTGACAGTTCTAACAGCATGACAAGCGTTGGGGGTACCTTGATCAAGGAATCAACTGGCAAAAGGGGGCACGCGATTGACTGTTTTCCCATAGAAATCAATGGAGCGTCTAGACCGCAACCTATCTGCGCGGAAACCGGCTTAAATAAGACAGGACACCGGCAGTCCATTAATTAAAGACACGTCGGTGTCTCAACTTTGGACCGATCCCGTAGGAAACCACAAACCGTGATAACAAACTCTCTCCAAATCACTACCCTTGCGGTCGCCCGAGGTTTCCTCCTATTCATCCTAAAGGAATAAACAGGCAAGAAAACGCAAACCCGTACCTGGTGATTAAAAAGGCGCATCTCTTACCAACCCTCAATTCCAGTCCCCTGCATAGTAATAGCGGTACTTTGCGTGAAGCACCCTGAAGTTGTTTACCGTTTGTCCAACACCCCTTTCAATACGAATAGACCCTACACTTCGAATGCTCATCTAAACGCAACCCACGAACTCTTCGTTGACAACGAGCGGATGGGCGTGGCCAATTCACCTCAGCCTTTCCTTTTTGCGGGACACATACCTTCCGAACATCACCTACTAACTCTTTACCCCACTGTTCCACCACTCATCCATACCTTACTTGCACTTTTTAACACTTCTTCTCATGGACTCAAACGCAGGTGACAATCAATCATTCTCTAATGAGCTCACTATAAGGACATCAGACCGAACAGTATCACCAGAGTCTTTAAATCACAAGGATATTTCTGTTTCAGATGCCAAACAAGAGAAATGCACCAAGTTTATTGCATTCCAGTGCACGTTCGCTACTTAATAAGATGCATATCTTAAGATCCTTTATCTTCTTGTATAATCATATTATTCTAATCACTAAAGCTTGGTGCACCACTGAGACACCAGACGCAACTAAACCTTATAGGTTATGACATGTTCCGCAGAAATCGTGTTGAAGGACGAGGTGGAGGATGGTTAACCTACTTAAGGGAGCAACATTCTGCAACTACGCTCGTCTTGGTATGACAGATGACTCCTCGTGGCTGTTAGTGTCGACTTGATCCTGTGAATTACTCTCAAAATGTGCCACAGACCACCTGACGCCACTCAGGACGACATGATGAACTTTATTAATGTACCGTACTATGTATCAACCTCAGCTTCACAGTACAGAACAATTGACGGAGACGTCAACATGCTCAATATCTCATGGACCTCTTTCACTGCCCCTGCAAATCAAGCTGAGTTCCTTCCATGTGTTCAAATAAACGGATGACGCCAACATATTTTAGCGCCTACTGGACAATACCACACGTTATACCTCATCTTTACCACAGGCATCTCTTCTGCTACTGTATCCGTCTTGGAACAATTTCCAGGAAGTGACCATAACATAGTCAACATCATGTTTGACATAAAAGCTGTTAAAGAGTCGACAGTCACACACTACCGTCAAACCGGATTTGTCGACTGGAGCGTGTTCACCACACTGATGATATCTCTGGAATGGAACACATTTTTTCTTACCTCCGATCCTGGTTTTGCAACCGAGGCATTTAATGAACACTTCAGATCATGCATAAACATCTTAGCTTCGCAAAAATCAAAGCATAGTAATGCATACGCTAACGGCATAATTCTTACTCCAGAGGAGCAAGGTAAGCTCAAAAGTCTCAAATCACGGTACCGGAAAACACGCGACTTCTCTCTTATCAGGCAAATGCATAAAATGTTCAATGCTATTGGATATAGAACAAAAATGCTGCACATGAGTGAAGAAAAACGTGCGCTCAACAGCACGGATAAGAGCTTGCAGTTGATGAGACGCAGAAATAACGGGAGAGACCCTGCCATCTCAGTAGTGACAATGCAGGACACAACCACTGTAGATGATCCTGTAACAATCTGTGAGGTCTTTAATTTATATTTCGCTATTTCCTTCAACACTGAAGGACACATGCTGCCCCCCTCCTCCTGTAAGTACGAGTAGGTTTATAGGCAGCATCCCTGTTGATGCAGGGCTCATACGCTCCCAGTTAGCTATTACCAAACCTTCTCACCCGCCTGGTCCTGATGGAATTCACCCAGTTGCCCTGAAATATGGAGGGGAAGACATCCCTCCACTTCTGCTTAATATTTATACACTTTCCCTAACGTCAGGTTCCTTACCTCTTCAGCGGGAAGACTGTACAATTAAACCCTGCTATAAAAGTGGCTCGTGACATGAAGTCAGCAATTATCGTCCCATTAACCATACTCCAATTTGTTCCAGGGTGTTGGAAAGGATGATAAAATGCCGCATGGTCGAACTCCTGTTATTACGAAATCTTATACACCACTCAAAGCATGGGTTACTCAACAAGCGCTCTTGCATGATATGCCGGATAGAACTTCCTAACCACGTGACAGAATCTACTGACGCGGGTCAGGCGATCATCATTACTCTGTTGGACATGGCGAAGGCTTTCGATCGTGTTCCTCATAATCGTCTTCTGCTCAAAATAGCATCCTTTGGAATACGTGATCTATTGTTTAGCTGGTTTTCCTCATACTTTACAGGTCGCACACACGCAGAGAAAATAGGAGACAATAGCTCAACGCCCAGACCAGTCGCTAGTGGGGTGATACAAGGAAGTGTTCTGGGACCGTTACTGCTTCTCATATGTATAAACGATATATTGCAAATTGTCAAGCATGGCGAACTATTCCTATTCGCTGATGATGTCAATCTTGTTTGCAGCCTTCTTCCCAGCAATCTAAATTCATGTTCAGAAAGTATACGGGAGGACCTTATGTCATTAGAGACTTGGTGTCAAACTTGGCCGATGAACTCTCCAGCCAATGAATCCACCATCGTTGTGCATGGTTGTCACGTACCAGATGGCTCCATAAAGCTGAACACTCACAGCATATCAACCGCCAACTCGGTACGTGACCTGGGTTTACGCTACTAAAACTCATTCAACTTCGCAGAACATATATCGGTTCTAGTCGCCAAAACCACACGGACGATAGGTTACATTAAACACTCATTCTTCCTACCTGCCTCACAATTACGCCTTTATGAATTGTGTACGACCCCAGTTTGAGTACTGAACGTTCATATATGGCCACCTGTGTGAGTCTGGTAGGCTAACTCTGGAAGGCCTCCAACGTACATTCACGAAAAGCTTATTGGGTTATCCATCTGCTCTGAGCCCGACCAATAATACTACCTTGACGAGGTGGTAGGGCTTGTGTACTGTTTTGATCCGGCGGGCTACGCTGACTAGGACTCCGGTCCTTCCAGGTGCAACCTTGTCAGACAGGCCAAATTGGAGCAGTCAGAAGGAAAGTAGTTACACTCATAGGATTGTATGTCGCACTACTGACCGCGTACGAGTGCGTAGGTAGTGAGGCACGATCCTTTGGGCATACAACGCTGCTGTCTTCCGTATCAGGAAGAAGGGGGTTAGGAAAGGTACCCTCAAACAAATAGCACTTTGATCGCCCAGTAGTTGACCATGACCGCCGGCGAATTATCCAATACGGTCGAAAAACATCAAATATATCTCAAAAGCCCGTTGTAGCTTCGAGTACATCCACTGCGTGCAGCAGTGTTCAGAATCAGACATTACCGTCTTATTCACAGCGCCCTCGGGCTAGGTAAGCCTCTCACTGCCAAGTGAGTTAGACTCTTGAGTCATTGGCTACGGGTAGGGTCCCCCAAGAAAACCCCATATACTGTTGTCTCGCAGGTCAGACTTTTGAGTCAGAGGCTCGGGGTGGTGTTCCTCAAGTCAACCCCCTTCCACGGCACAATCGACCGGGAAGTATCAGAAGTTGTCGTTCTCCCGACAGTGGCATTACTAATCGTCCACGAATTTCTCCTACCGTTTGACCCCCTATTTCTTCTGCCTTCCATGTACCTTCGGGCGATAATTGTTTTCTGAGGCCAAGACAACTGGTAAACATTGGCGCATTCAATGTCCGCACTCTCCGACAAATCGGTCAGCAAGCTGCTCTGGCAAGTACTCTCTCAAGTCTGGAGCTTGATGTGTGCTGTGTGTCGGAGACGCGAGT